>JAUTDX010004901.1:0-39232 GCA_030844895.1 Ambrosia x helenae | reverse complement strand
TGTAGTAACTTAAATCAAGCTTTAACATTTTAGCTCTTTGCATACTTTAAGCATGAAACTGGAAGTTCACTTGACTCCAGATGTACGGACATTTTTTTAGTTTTCCTAAAATTTGAGTTTAAGCATACCCTTGGTTAAAGGTGAGAAGTTTGTGAAAGTGTTAGTTTTCTGTGATGTGCAGTGAGTTTGTATATAAATTGATAGCATGCAATGTAAAGAGAAAATATACAGAACTTGGGTTTTTCATATATTTACAAGTAAGGCATATGTAGGGCATCTATAGGTAGTGAAACACTGCCTCTTAACCGTCGTACCTCTACAATAAGGCGCCCTACTAAGTATCATAGTTACGTAATAATTACAATAATAAATTTAGGATAATAGATGCCAATATTATCTTCCAACAAGTGTAAATCTGCTTATTGCCTGTTGAAAGGGAGAGAATATTTTAGAATGGTAGGAACAAATGCTATATTACTATCTATGCAATTGCTTTCTTGTTTCTCTTATGCACATGTTGAGAAAGTCAAAAGCTTTTCTGTTCTTAACTTCAAATTGAACATTTTTATATATTTATTAATTTTCCCATCATTTTAAATCTTACAGACCTCCGGGTTAGTTTATTGGTTGGTGGTGATAGCATGGAAAGTCAATTTGAAGAGTTGTCACAAAGTCCTGATATCATCATTGCAACTCCGGGTAGGCTAATGCATCATTTGGAAGAGGTGGATGACATGTCGTTACGATCAGTTGAATATGTGGTTTTCGATGAAGCTGACAGTCTCTTTAGCATGGGGTTTGCTGAGCAGTTGCACAGAATTCTTATGCAGCTTAGTGATAACAGGCAGACCTTGCTGTTTAGCGCAACCTTACCTAGTGCTCTTGCTGAATTTGCCAAAGCAGGCCTCCGTGACCCTCAACTTGTGCGTCTTGATTTGGAGACCAAAATTAGCCCTGATTTGAAACTTACCTTTTTACCTTAAGACAGGAAGAAAAACTAGCGGCTTTGCTGTATTTGATTAGGGAGCATATCAGGTCTGATGAGCAATCATTGATATTTGTCTCTACAAAACATCATGTTCAGTTTCTTGATCATCTGATAAGAGAAGAGGGTATAGAACCTTCTGTTTGTTACGGTGATATGGATCAAGATGATCGCAAGATCAATGTCGCACGATTTAGATCAAGGAAGACCATGCTCTTAATTGTGACTGATGTTGCAGCTAGAGGGATCGACATTCCACTGCTTGACAATGTTATCAATTGGGTTTTCCTCCTAAACCAAAACTTTTTGTTCATCGGGTGGGTAGGGCTGCGAGAGCTGGTCGGACCGGTACTGCCTTTTCTTTTGTCACATCTGAAGACATGGTTATCTTCTAGATCTACATCTTTTTCTTTCTAGGCCAATTAAGCCTGCACCCACCGAGGAAGAGGTTTTGCGTGATATGAAGGGGGTTATGTCAAATATTGATCAGGCAATGGCCAATGGTGAAACTGTCTATGGCCGTTTCCCCCAAACAGCTATTGATCTTGTTGCAGACAGAGTTCGTGAAATACTTGATTCCTCCACAGAACTGGACTGCTTGTTGAGGCCTTGTGAAAGAGCATTCCGTTTGTACACAAAAACGAAAGAAAAGCCTTCCAGGGAGTCTGTTAAAAGGGCTAAAAATTTGCCCCGTGAAGGGTTGCATCCAATGTTTATGAAAGTATTGGGGGACAATGAATTATCTGCACTAGCATTTTCCGAGAGCTTAAAAGCATACAGGTAAAATTGTTTACAAAAAAATGTTTCCTTTTGTACTTTCTCTAGATAAAGGTTTTTTTTTTTTTAAAATTTTTTTTTATATCTTTTAACAAATGGCTGGGCTAATTACTACCAGAGCAAAGCAAACTGTCCTGGAATCCGAAGGTCATGCTGCCAAAGCAAAGCATCTTCAGGTAATAACTTCATTGTTGGTTTATGGTCTATTAACAATTGTATCTCAGTTGCACTCTTTGTCTATGCTTCTTCTTGATGGTGTTCTGAACTTCCGAATAGGTAAATTGGATTTGTTTGCAATTTGGATTACGGTGTATTAACGACGTATCTCAGGCACTCTTGTGTTACTTCACTAGGAACATGCATCCTGCATTTATAATAGTACTATTAAGTTTTTATCTATGTTGGTAAGGGCATTGATATGTCTCATTCTACAATCGCCTTTTAATGTTCTGTTGATCGAATGGAAAAGTAAATGAAGGTTAAATCATGCCTTGTTGCCTTAGCTGCTCGTAAGGAAATCTTAGGAAGTTTTTCCTTCTCTTTTTTATTTGACTTCATGTTTATATTCAGAGGACGCCTTTCTTATTGCCTCGTTGCTCCTTTCAAGTGTTTCTGATCATAGTTGCCAAAGCGCCTAGGCGCACTCAAGGCGCATAGGCCGAGCCCGGAGCCTAGGCGCAAGGCGCATAAAAACGAGGGCTTTTTATAATTAGGCGCATAGTATAAAATACATTTTTAGGGATTTTAGAGATGTTTTGGGCTTGTTTAGGGCTACATTAGGATGTTTTGGGGTTGTTTAGGACTTGTTCATAACTCATTTAGGATGTTTTAGCGGTTTAGGCAACTTTTAGCCTGAATTTGGCCGGAAATCAGCCTGGAAAACAGCCCCGGATAGTGCGCCTCACTGCCTAGGTGCGCCTCACATGGCGCAGCGCACTTGATGCGCCTGGTTGCGCCTAGGCGCGCTTTTGACAACTATGTTTCTGATTATGTTTATGCTTATTTTATTGTATTAAAACATACTATTTCCAGGGACCTGCTAGCCAATGGGTTGATGTTATGAAGATGAAACGAGCTATTCATGAGGGGGTCATTAATAAAGTAAACCAGCAGCACTCTAGCAATCTTTTAGCAAAGGTGAAGTCATGAATACCATGTGGATTTCTTTCATTAGAGAGTAAACCGTGCATTTGTACCAGTGGTTACATGTTATTTCATTATCAGTATAGGTGGACATTTCTGCAAATTACACTTATATCATTATAACTTAATTATGTATCTTGACTTCACAATCACATCATTCATACTGAATAGGCTAGGATCTTCATGACTAATAATTATTCATTTTTAGAAAGTGTCCTCTCATAGTCTCATGTCTCTATCTAGTAAAATCATCTTCCAATTGGATAGTGTATCTTGAATGTACTTATACCTTAATACTTTTTAGACTAGTAATGTATGTAATTCTAATAATCATGGTCTAGATCCAGAAGGTATCTGTGTGTAATATCAAACTTTATATAGAGCCCCTATGTAACCTTAATGGTTCAACTATACTGAGCAGTTGGCTTCTAAAAGCTGAGCACATTAACCAGGATTTTTTCACTTTTTATACTGTAGAAATTTAGTAACGAACACGCTGTTGAATTTGCACGTCACAAGTATTTGTTGACGTCCTACATTGATATATCTGACTATCTGTCATAGGGAACTTTCAGCCTTTATTGTCTTTTGAGTTTTGAACTACACTTGTGTTGGTGGTTGGTCAAAAGTTAATTAGTCTCAGGTTAATTGCATCAAGTAGGTCAATGGAATGATTCAGACGTCATTGTATAATATATAAATTGATGACATGAATTGAGATTGAGACCTTTTGGAATTATATTGGACTTGCACGTCAATTGGAGTTATTCTTATTTGCTTTCAGATTTGCATGTGCGTTTATAGAATTGGCATAGTTTTTTTTAATTATATTCATGATTTAAGTCCCACCTTTGGATCTTAAGTCCAGGATTTTTCTTATTTCATCAATAATGTACTTGGTCTCTTTGTGTACTAGTTTGGCAAAGTAGTGCTGGCCATATCTGTATCGTCTTTAAGTCCTTATTCATTTACCTGACACGTGGAATGGCTTTATGCTTTGCAGGAAGTTGAATCTACAGATAATACTTCAACAGGCACCGGAAAGAAAGGTTTGTGCTGGTTCAATATGGTGCATCCACTTTGTTTTCTAGGAATAACTTAATCCTCCTATGCTTTTTCGTTCTTATCCTTCTAATTCTAAAGGACACTTCGCAAGAATTGATCGCCCATTTAAAAAAAAAGTAAACATCACATACACTTTTGATGAGTGCCCGTCAGGAGGATTTGCATGAAAAAGCTTAGGAGGGATAATTACTCATTTTGCTATTAAATATGTGCATATGAGTACAAGAAAGTACTTTTAGCATATTTCTAGACTTTTAAGTAATTACCAATTCAAAACCATATGTTACAATCCTTTTAAAGCTAAATCCTGTTAGCACATGCAAGCCCCCCCATGACTTTTAAAGGGCCATACTTTTGTTCATATGTTAATATCTTTTTAATAAAATTACGCCATAAAATCGAGCATTTTATTCTCTTAATTTGAGTATGGTATTGCTATATTTTTTTTAAGTTGTGAATAAAGTAAACATGTTACGTGATTATATACCATTACATGATTACCTTGGCTTAAAAAAGTGCGCCTGATGCGCGCCTAAGGCGCGAGGCGCTAGGAAAAGCGCTTTATTTTTGCCTGAGGGCTCAACTACATCAAGCGCTGTGAGGCGCGAGGCTCCAGACGCCGCCTCAATCAAAATTAGGGTTTTTTGGGCCAAAAGTCAAGTTCAGGGTTTTTTTAAAAGATTTTAAGTGTGTTTCAGCTTCAATGTATGTTTAATGAAGTGTTTAAGTGTGTATTATAATTATGTTATTGTGTTTAGGATTGATTAACAAGTAGAACATGTAGTATTGGGCTATTGGCTTGTATAAATATTTTGTACTCTTTTATACCTTGGGAGCCTCACATACGTGAAGCTCTCGCCTCGATTTTTGGAACCAAAACGCCTTGGAGTGCCGCGTGCTTTTTTAAACCAAGGTGAGTACGTGCTTTACCAAGGCCAGTGTCAGCGTGTCGTGTCCTCCGCCGCATCGCGCATCGCGTGGCCCCTCTGTAGTGTGTATGTATGTACATATCCACACACACACACACTAACTTTTTACCTTTGAATTTCTTGTTTTATCTTGGCTATTATATGATAAACGATGATTTTAATTTGTTTCTTTAACATTGAAGTATAAATAATCTGTAGCTCATCACTGATATAAAGTTCCATTAAACTTTGTCAGTGTCTGGTAGTAAAAGGAAGGCACGGAGCTTCAAGGATGAGGAATTTTTTTATAAGTTCAGTGCCAACCAATCAAGTAGGTTATCATTTACTCACACTTTAAAAATTATATTCAACGCTTTGGATGCCAAGCAAGCTGTGCAATTGCAATAGTACTATATAATTTACTGTGCAATTCCAACTACCATTTTTTTTTGGCACAAGTGCATTCTATTTTATTGTATGATTCTTATATGAATCTTGATGTCTTCTTCTCAATGTCAGCATTTTGAGGCAGGCCTCTCAGTCAGAAATAACCAAGGTGGCTTCGCTTCCAACAGGTAAAGGTCAACAAATACTGTCTCTTGTATGTCAAATTTGGTTCAAATGCAAAGTTATCCAGTTGTAGTATAAGTGTATAACATTGTGTGCCAAAGCCAAACACACCATGAACAACAAACAGGATTAGAATTTGTTATAAGTGACCACATATATGAACAATGGCTGTTGGTGGTCATATGCCACTTTAGTATGATAACCGGCTGGCTTTGTCTATGGTATTCTTTGAAAAGCTTGCGAGACTTCAGATTTTGCGTTTGTTATTAGGTGGTGTTTTAAATCTTTGTTGACTCTTGTAAGTTATAATTGTAAAGGGAAACCGAAAAGCATAGGTTTCATATAATTAGTTAATGCATTTTGCATATTATGGTTTGCTAGCAACAACATAATGGAGGCAGATCAATCTATATAAGTTGAGGCATTGACTTGAACTACTTGTTTTGATGAATAATTAGGTTGGAGTCGGCTGTCCTCGATTTAGCTGCAGATGACAGTGGGGGGGTTACAAAAGCAGAAGTCTTCATATCACTGGGACAAGGTTGGACTCTTGAGTTTTTCTAGTAGTTATTCTTTACTTTACCTATCTCTCAACATTCTTAAACTTACACCCAATTTATCTTATGCCAGAGGAGTAAAAAGTACGTCAAATTGAACAATGGCGACCGCGTCACGGCTAGTGGGAAGGTACATTACTTACAGCTTTGACATCCAATGAACATTGATCTTTTTAATCTGTATGAAGCATCCTTTTACTATAAAGTCTAATGTCTACCTGCAATGGTAAACAGATAGTAACAGAGAGCGGCTCAAAAGCGAAGGCAAATAAAACTGGATTATATAAAAGATGGAAAGAAAAATCTCACAGTAAGATATCTTTCCAAGGACAAATAATGAAGGCGGTAGTACCATGGAATCTACAAGTCTCCAAGGTATGCTTGTAGTTGACCATCTAATATTGTATTTCTTTCTATTTATGAACTTTACGTCAGTCTAGTGATTTCTTTTACTGAATTCTGGTGACTTTGTTACATCACTTGCTTTTACGGTTATTAACAAAATTGTGTGTTTTAGCAGGAGGGCGCAAAATGCAAAGAGGGTTTAGAGGTGGGAACAAGAGTCGTTTGGTTCCTAATGCTCATGTACGTTCAGAAGTGAAAAATCTTGAACAAGTTCGGAAAGAAAGGCAGACAAAAGCAACTAAAGCCGCTTTGATGAAGAATAACCCCAAGAAGGGGAAGAAGTTCGGAAAAAAATGCTAGCAAAAGGGGAAAGGGAAGGAAATGAAGATGTTAAACGTTAAGATTTCGACAACAATTGAGTTTCTCCCTTCTCTTTTCAGCTATGAGGGGGATTTTTTGTTAGATGATTAACAAAGTGTTGGTTGATGGTTACTCTTCTCAAATTTGTCTTTTGTAGTTTTTGTTTTATAAAAGCAGTACCATAAGAATTTATTACTCAACCTTTGCGGCTAATGATATACCTTTAACCTATCAAGAATGTATCAACCTCAACACTTCTAAAAAAGTGATGTTTTAAATTGAGTTGGCCATTCACTCTCCAAATACTCTGTTTCAATAATTAACTTGCTCCTCTCCACTGGCGATCACCTTGTTATGCCCTAATGGGGCTCAGCTGGCGAAGCATAAAGTAAAAGTTGTAGTATAATATACAGGTTCAACTGAAAAAACAACATTCAGATTTGACCATTGATGTAGAAGGTCTAATCACCTAACTCAGAAAAAGAAAAATAACCAAAACAATCAAAGCATTCTCTCTATAACCTAACCCATTGAATTGCGGAGGCAATGTTGTCATCGCCTTCTTTAGGTACATGTGGAATGGGTTATGGCTTATGCGGCACTTGGACTTTCGCTCATGAATCACATATTCAAACCTCTGCCTAAGAATGGCGATTGGTTTTATCTTACGTGGCAGTTGGTTTTCTCGTGTTTGTATATTTAGTTACTGTGTTCAGTTACTTGTGTGAAACAAATTTCTTACCTCATAAATTGCCCCTATTTTTTTTAAATAACTCGCTACTAAATTAACACTACCATAAGCAACCACCTAGGAGCAACACAATACTCCTAGGCTACAAGATGTCAAGACGGGGTCTCAAAATTAAAATCAAAACCTGAATACCAAACCGTACCAATTAAAAAAAACAAATTATGGTTTTTCACTTCAGTTTCTTAGTCAAATTCACAACTGCCGTTTATTACTCTGTTGCCAAATTTGCGTGTTCTAAAAAAATTTGATCTTTAAGAATTAAGATATTATCGATTATATTCAAGGCAAATCCATCTTTCTAGTTAGACTAGCGAATCGGTGATAAAAAATATACCAAGGGCACTTGAAAACTCATTTGCTTGACTTCTTCCGTGTCACTGAGTAGAGACCGTAATTAATTTAGAACTATATTTCATACATTGGTTTCATAAGATGTGATTATTTTATACAAACAAAACAAAGATAATTTAACATATCCATGAATGATGATGCAGATCGAAGACATGAAGTAAACATGTAGAGTACATTACCTAGTTCCTATGTTGAGAATTAATAAGCACAGCTCAAAGCCTGGTAACCAGAAAGATATAATTACTATGATTTGAATACTTCATATATTTATCAAAGAAAATGCCTATCCAAACTATAACAACATGAAAGAAAAAACTTCCCATTGTTAATGGAATAGCCAAGAGGAAGACACACATAAATAATGCACAACCATTGCAACACAAAAGCACTTATGCAAATGCTGGTCATAATAAAACATTGTGCTTCAAATCAATAAAACATTACAACACAAAAATACATTACAATCTTGGTCATTGATCTCCGTTGAATCCCGATCACGCTTCAAAGTTCACAATGCGACGTGGGTTACCTATCGTGTAGAAAGAAACGTGACTAAGCGTAAGTAGTGTGAATGAACACAACAAAAGGCAGAAAGATACAAGGCTAAAACAAATATCATATATAAGGTTTTAACGTAAAAGAGTAAACATTTTATTAGATAAAATCCCAAGTCGCCTATTTACATTAGGGCAACTGTAATCATGTAAATGCAATATATTTGAATGTTATAATCTCAATGTTAATCAGATTTATTAACTCTCACTTAAGTAAAATTTTAGAAATCAGCAACTGTAATTTTCTTAAATTAGATCAACTGTTAACGGTTTGGATTCTCAAAGTGGTTCCTAAACCGACCAAATAGCACACCTGAAACCGGTTTGACCCAGAAACCAATTCCAACCCTACCCAAATCGTCAATTTGTATATCAGTTCCTACTCTCGTTACTAAAACCGGTTCTGCTCAAACCTATTTGAAAAAAGAAAAAAGAAAAAAATGGTTTAAAAATGTTAAAACCGGTTTCAACACTATCAAAACCATTATGTATAGGGTTCAAATATTTTCGTTCATAACTGAGCGAACCGGTTTTGCTGAAAAAAGCCAAATGTATAAATATTTTCGTTCATAACTTAGCGAACCGGTATACCTTTATTATATAGATGAAATAGTTTATGTTATAAATGTTTATGTTATGTTGGGCTTAATAACATTCTTTAATATATGAACCAGTTGGGCAACCAACAACAAAACAATAGTTGGTCAGGCCCAAACAAGAAATAAAATAGGAACAAAAAGCTTGAGTTTGACGATGTTACCTTACCTGGAGGGTGTGAGCCATCGATGAAAACTAATAAAACATAACGCCATGGGCTATAGAAATCCGATAGGAAGTGAAGATGTGTTATAGGGTGATTCGTACGGTGTCAGATGGTGGTACCCTACCATGTCGTCTTTTCTTTTCTGTGATTGGGTATTTACTTCAGGATAATCCCTTTTCAATCACTGCAGAAAACAAGAAGAAATAGGTTATTTATTATTTGCAACAAATGTAAGTAACAATTGCTATTTAATTAACAAGTACCAGCCTTACATGAAGATATTGGGGATATGAGAGATTTGGGGCCAGTAGTGGGAGCCTCTTCCTTTACACCTTTCTTTCAATTTTGGCATTCCCATATTCTCAAACTCAAAAGGAATCTAACAGCAGCATCTCTGGTAGATGTTTCAGCTTTGGGCACCCTGAATTAAGAGATGTTGAAGGGCGGTGAGATGTTGGAGTCCTCTTGAAACTGATTCCAGATTTTCAAATCCTGATATATCCAGAGATGTAAGAGAAGAAGGGAGAAGTTCGGACAATTGAATAAAATTCCTCACATGTGATTCATCACCACATAACCCTAGCTTAACAAGAGAAGCTGGAAAGTTCTGATTGCCCCATTCTGATATGGGCTTTTTCAACTCCCCTATTTCAAGGAAACCAAATTGGGAGGCCAAATCCCACCAGGAAAGGAAGCTTCAATCATTGGACACTTTATGATTATCAGATCTTTTAACATGTTGAGACTGGATAGCTCTAGGTAAGGAAATGACTCCAGATTTTTACAACCTATTATGCTCCAACTGATTAGATTTGGTATCTGCAGGTCACGAATTTCCTTCATGTTTTTGCAATAAAATATAGATAGATGTGTGAGATTTGGCAGCTGGAGGTTAGGAATTGACTCTATGCTTTCACAACCTTTCTATATGCAACCTGGTGAGATTTGATAGCTGAAGCTCAGAAAATGACTCCATGCTTTCACACTCTCTTATGATCAAAGAGGTGAGGTGAGTGGAGTTACTCAATTGATCTATTGTTTTCAGATTTTTCCAGCCATCTATATGTATATCTTGAAGCATTGGCATGCTTGTGTTGTGTATCCTTTCCATGTCCATGTAAGCACCCTTTATAGTAAGTGACTTGAGATTCTGCCCTCCTTCACCTGTTGTTGTTGCTCCTCTGGGAATGAGACTTGTCTAACTGAATCACACCAACGCTCCAATGCTAAACTCTCAATGCTATTTGGACAACACAAACGCTCCATACTCTTACATTCATATATATCCAACATCCTAAGAGATGATAGGAGGTTGCTCCCAATGTTATCCTCATCCTCCTCTTTCTCTCCTAAACTCACCAAATTTGAACATCTATATACCTTCAATTCCTTTAAATTTACAAGAACTTTACTTGCCTCTACATCAGATTTCCACATGTATGTTATTTCATTACACCGGTTTATGCATAGTTCTTCAACCGCCCCCAAATTCTCTATAACACCTCTCCACTTCTCATCCGTAAGCCCTAAAATGGATCCTATTACCAATTTAGTGGCTGATGAAGCTGCTCGAACCAAACTTCTCAGCACGCTTTCACAACATCCATCTATTTTTAATAACCTTAGTGAAGGTAATGCTTCAAGTGAGGCATCAATCAGTTTGGGACATCTTTTTATTTCAAGCTCTCGAAGGCATGGAAACATTACCTCGCTATTGGTTGACCATACCTCCCAACTCGACATATCTTCACACCTTTAGAATTTCAAGTGAAGGGAAGGTAACTTCATTAGCCCCAATTAAACTCCGAACCTATGACTTTAACCTCATCCATGCCTTGAATCGACAACTCCTTAAGTGAAGGTAGCGCCTAAGTGATGGTAGAAATTCACATTTTTCTACATCCACGTAACGACACATGAACAGCTGACGAAAAGACGGATCCCCAACCCAATTTGGAAACTCTATTCCATTATAACTATTAACCACAAGCGTTTTCAATGTGTATCACTATGTGGCCTGAGCTCATTAAGAACCTCCTTTTCAAGTGTTCCACTTTGAGAACCATCACCCCATTCCAGCTCCAACTTAGTAAGCCTTTTCCAAAGATAAGTTTGCCTCTCGTGCATGTATGAGCTTTTCACTTTGTCCAACCTCTTGATGGAAATTTCCCCATGGAGATCGTTTAATCCTTAAGCTCAGTAATTGAAAAGCAGTGTTTCCCCCTATGATGACCTTAGTAAGAGTCTGTAAGCTTTTCAACTCACCAATCCCTAAGGGAAGCTTCTTAGAGTGGAGTATTTCTGATGTCAAAATGCCTCAACTTTTTGAGCTTCAAGAAGCTTTTAGGCAACGTAGTCAACTTCTCACAACCAGAAAACCATCAATGTTTGTAAATTATAAAGATTACAAACATTCTCTGGCAAATGTGAGATTTTAGTCTCAGACAAATTAAGATACCTCAAGTGGTACAAACTACAAATGAAATCAGGTACCTCACTTATGTTAAAGCGCCTCAAAGAAAGAACCCTCAACAGTGGTAACCGAGGAAGTAAGTGAGGCAAAATCTTATTGGATAAGTAAAACCTATTCCAGCTTTGTTCTTCCCCAACATATACCGCTAACAATGTTCTCAAACTTCTGGCTCTTTCAAATGCCCTGAACTTATGGAAAGCTACATACTCCTCACGAATAAATGACATATGTCGGTACTTGGCTAAAGCTTCTTCCGTCATCTCCATCTCCTTGTCAAACCTTAAGGAATATCTCCAGCAACAAATGTAGCCAGGTCACTCATGAGATCATGCATCACAAAAAAAGATTCACCATTAGGTGCAGGTTGGAAAAAGGACCTCGATAGCAGCTTCTCAAAATATTCATGGCCCAAGCGTTCTGGTGACTTGTTTGCAAGTGACTCGTTCAGATACCCTTCAGCTATCCATAATAATACCAACTCCTCTTTCTCAAACAAAAAGTCCTTAGGGAACAAAGAGCAATATGCAAACAAGCGCTTTAAATCGGCAGAAAGATCATGGTAGCTAAGACGAAGTGCTGGAACAATCTCATCAGCATTTTCTAACTCCCATATCTGACTATTCAATACGTCATCCAATCTTCTCCATCTATTTTTGTTCTTATAGCCTTCCGATAGCCTTTAAAGCCAAAGGCAAACAACCACAACTTTTTCACAATACCTTCACCAATTGGTTTAAGGGTTTCATGCGAGTCGAAGTTATCTACATCCAATGCATGTAGAGCTAATAAAGACAAAGCTTCTTCATGCGACAAACTCTCAAGATGGTCTAGATGTTTAAAACCTATCTTTTCAAGCAGTTGCTGCTTGCGAGTTGTCATAATTACCCTACTTCCTTGTGCCCCCAAATGAAATGGGCGCATTAGCTTTTCCCAATCATCATAATTCTCAGTCCACACATCATCAAGTACTAGCAAAATTTTTTTATTCTTAAGTTGCTCTCCAAGTGCAACTTGAAGCAGATTTATATCTTTAAATTCTTTGTGTTCTGTAGCCACTGTTTGAAAGATGGCTTCACTTATCTTAAGAATATCAAAATCATCAGAAACACAGACCCATACCATGAGTTCAAAGTGATCCTTCACCCGTGTATCATTGTACAATATTCTAGCCAGAGTGGTTTTCCCCACCCCACCCATACCAACTATGGGTACGACAATAAAGTTTTCTTTAGATGCCTCATCCTGCAACAACTTGTTGATCAACTTCTCTTTCTCACCTTCTCGCCCAACAATATCAGATTCTAGCAAAGAGGTTTCATTTCTTCTACTAGTACTTTTCGGCTTTTCAGCTTTCACAACCAAACCCAAACCAGACTTTTGGTTTTCTAGATGTTGTAAGTTGCTGTTAATACTATCTAACTTGTGATGTAGACTTTGACTTAGTGACAATTTTGTGCAGCAGGTTGGGATATGAGGTTTTTTACCTTGCTGGTGATTGCCTCAGATTCCTGGGACAGCTCACGGCGCCATAGCTTCGGTAGCCACATGGTCGAGTACGTCCTCGATGTCGTAAGCCGAATGTTGGAGACGGTTGAGCCAGTGTTTTAACAGATTTATCAGTAATTTCCTTGTCAGAAGCATCGCTAAGCACAGCTTGGATCTGGGACAGTGTGGTCTGCAGTTCATTGAGCTCAGAATCAATCTTCAGAGAGCGAGCAAATTTCTTGATGGCTTCATCGGCTAGCTTCTCAAATATGACACTGAGAAGGGCGGATGCAGCAGATTCAGCCATTGCTAACAGTAGTGAAGAGGTTAACTGGAATTGGAATGAGAGTAGTTGGTTGGTTTGGTCTGTATGCAATGAATGTATGTGTATGTGAATAAGATGATTGGAGAGAAGATAATAGTAGTCTGATTGGAGATAAGGAATCAGTGGAGATAAGAAAGCAGTGGACAAAAGAAGGATGTTTTTTGAAGGCATTTCAACCAAGTCTTTATAATATGCTTTTGCATAGTGGACAATTATTTTTTTGTTTTATGATGTCAAATTGCCGACATTCGTTTTTACCAATTACTACTTACTGTGTTGCTCTTAAACAAGCAGCTTACTATATTTTACATTTGTGTCAAAATCCTTTATTTGAATGCATGTTTCGAGTTGCCAGTTGTATAATATTGGTTGCTACTGGTTCTGGTATCTGAATATTTGATGATTTCAGTCAACGTCCTTATTAACAATACTGGTTCTGGTGTTACAAAGTGTTGCATATAACATCATTTGCAGATTTTTTGTTTTATTGATGTCAAGTTGCCGACATTCGTTTTTACTAATTACTACTTACTGTGTTATGCTTTAAAAAACAGTTTACTATCTTTTAAAGCTGAATTTCTTTTACTCGAATGTTTTTTTTGTCTCTTCACAGCAGCAGTAAGACAACTCGGTTACCTTGTGTCAAATTCCTTTATTTGAATACATATATCAATTTGTCAGTTGTTATAATATATTGACTGTTACATAGTTTTGTTATCAGAATATTTGATGATTTCAGTCAACATCCTTGTTAACCATACTGTTTCTGGTTGTTACAAGGTTCCAGCATTTAACATCATTTGCAGATTTGTTTGATGGTGGTGATTATGTGTTTCTTTGCAAAAATCTAACTTTTTTATTGTCATGGCATATTTCTTGATCCCATATCTTTACTTTGATCACCTTTGGCTTTGGTTTTAATTTCTCTGACTTATACATGTGTCTCCACAATGTATTGCCCATAAAATGATCTATAGCATCATCACATTATTTCACGACAGTTTTTTAAGTATCGTTACTCGTGCTCTTGAGGGTGTAACCAAGTTGTATTCAAGCTGTAATTAAGGTATGTGATTTATTTAAAAAGAAGCATAACAGTTTATGGTTGTTACTTGTTAGTTAATTTTTTCTTAATTGGCAATTTTTATTTTTTTAGCTAAACAAACGAACATGAACAGATATCGCGTTCGTTGTTTATGTTCGTGAACGTTCGGTAACGTGTTCATGTATGTTTGTTTTTGTTCGATAGTTCATTAGGGTTTTTAATTTTTTATATTTAATTTAAGTATATCAAATTTCCCAATGATAGATTATTTAACATATATTGAGTATATCACATGTTAATATTACTTTAACTATTTTGATTAACTGTTATTTTTGGTGGATTAAACGAGGATTTCAAGTTTAATATGATACCTCTGTGTTTTTATAAGACATTATGTAATTAAGATTATGTCACATATATTTGGGTAATTTGATTAGTATATTCTGGGCGGACAATGTTAGCGATGAACAATGCGAATTTCATAATTTTAATGTGCTAGTTTGTGCTTGATTTTGTTCAATAATGCTTATTTGTGTTTCGTTTACATTCATTTGTGTTTGTTTATGTTTCATTTTTGGCCGACACCTAAATTTAGCAATAAATACAAGCGAACACGAACAAAAATCTTGTTCGGTAAGTGTTCATGAAACAGTTCGTGAACACGTTATTTCTTAACAAACACAAACAAAAATTCTCGTTCGCTAAGTGTTCTGAACAATTCGCAAACACGTTAATCCTTAACAAACGAACATGAACAATGCCTTGTTCGTGTTCGTTTGGTTCGTTTACAGCCTAGTTAGCCTTATACTTCCATAAAAATACAACTTTAACTAAAAAGCAATCCAAATCCTCATAATTCCTTTTGTATAAAAGTCTACACTAAATTTATTGCATTGTAGTGTTAAATGCATCAAGTTTACACCGCTTACAACATGAAATTTACTATCACCACCATTGTTATCAACAAAAACATAATTATATTCTTTTTCTATAATATAAAATTAGAAGTTTTAGTTACCAATAATCATAATATACTAAAATTACTTAGGATAAGTAACATATATAATAAATAACCTAGTGTTTGAGAACCTGGTTCATCGTCACATAACGCTTAAAAACATTTTTTCCTAGGTTAAAAAAGCGGGAAAACGATGGCTCCAAAGTGCAAATCTACTAACATTTGAGGGTCTTTTTGGTATTTATCATACATATTTGGATCAAACTTGTGACCAAATTATTAATTTTATTAATGTAAAGTGTAAAAACAACGTCTGCCTAAAAAAAACTTCGAATTCTTCCGTTGTTTGTTGAAGAAGACTTCTCTGCAACTTGTTAATTAATTCAGGTTACCTCTCTCTTCTCTTGTTCCTGTTTACACAACATCTGAGCTCCATTTTGTAACTGTTATCCATATAATATGTATTATTCTGTATGTTTCCCTAATTCTTCTAGGGTTTGCTCCTTCCTTCCTGTTTAAACCCTAATTTTTTGTTAGTTGGTAACTTATAGTATGCCCGTCTGATTGCTTCATACGTGTTTTGTTAATTGTGGTTTTGTATTGTGTTTTAGCTTCTGAATTCATATGATTGTTCATACTTCTGTTAGAAGCCGAATTTGTTTGTGCTTTAGTTTTTAAACCACATTTATATCTGTTAGTTACATCACGTATGAGTGGATCGATTCCGATAAATAGACTAATTTAATTAAGGCTATTATGCATAAGTTTCTTTCCTTAGAATTATGATAGCACCAGCCTTTAGTATAAATAGTCATAGGGGTCGATATTACTTTGTTTCTAAATTATATCTGTATCTAGCTTGGTTTAAAAAAGCGCGCCTCGCACATAAGCGACGAGGGTCTAAGCGCATAGCGCAAAAGGCGTGGGTTTTCGTACCCGAAACGCGCACTAATTATATAATTTTTTTATATATCCCATGAGTTTTTAGCTTCATTTGCCCAAAATATAGCAATAAATAAGGTTTTTATGTGATTTTAACTATATATACAAGCCAAAATCACCAAGGTACAACATTTTTATGCATAAAAAATACCCTGTGTACCTGAGGCGCGCGCCTCAGGGAGAAAAGCGACTGAAATTTGACAAAAAAGCGCCTGAGGCGCGCGCCTTTGGGAAACTGGGTAGGTGCAAAGCCCTGAGGCGCCCTAGGCTACGCCCTTGCGCCTAGGCGTGCCTCAGGCGCCCTTTTTAAAACCCAGGTATCTAGTAACTACCTTCCCCGTTCCATATAAAGTTTTTGACGAATCTTTCTACTCAACCAGTCAACGTTTTGTAAGACCAAAGGGATATTGCCATGCATATATCATGTAGTTGGTAAAGCGGTGGGTTGCGTAACGGGTCAAATGGGTAAAGTTTTATACGGTCCAAATGGATTGGAATTGTTATAAAATAATATATTTTGTCAAAAATATAGAGCAACTTGTCGATTTAGGAGTTTTTTTTTTTAAGAATTTGAAATCAGTTTGGACTTTGGACAACTTGTTGACCTCTTTGGCATGTTTCCTTTCTTGCCAAGTCGTAAAATTTCGCCCATTCAACAACTCTAATATCACAAACACATTCTTATTTCACATTCCCTATATTGGCGTATGCAATCATGCAGTATTTTGTATACAATTTCTAGGATAATTCACAATCAGGTCAATGGAAGGAATCAACTCAGAGAAGAGAACGACTAAAAGCTATGCGTTTGGAAGCTTCAAAGGAGGACGCGGCTAATAATAGTGATCATTCAGCTGTTAGTCTCTCAAATCCGTTACTTGAATCCACAACCAACTCTGAAACTCAGGCGCAGGCGACTTCTCAAAGCTTTAATTATTACACCAACCCAATGGCTGCGTATTCTGGCAACAAGCAGAGGAGCCAGGTCAGCCCTCAGATATCACAGAATTTTTCATCCACTCATCAAGTAATAACATATTGCCATATTGCTGTCACATAGTTTTTAGAAATTTTACGTGTGGTATCTCGTTTTGTGCTATATTATATTCTAAATTTCACTGTATGAATGTTAACGTTTACATCTTTGCATGACTTATTGGGGCTTAAACAAATAATAATTGAATCTGTGTTTTGTTAATTGACCGTGTAAGATGACTAGATTGGACGCATATAACTTATGATATTGTCACGATACAAGTACTATAATTTGAAAATCTATGATGCTATGTTTTTATATATGTAGCAATATGAAATATACGACTCAAAACGGGTCGGATTTACTTAACTTTTTTGTCCATTTTTGTAGCTTTAATCAACGTATCAAATATGATTACAAAAATACATTATTGCAGTAACATCTGAATTTTTGAGTGATTGACTTAGGAAATTTCATGCATTACAAATACTCTTTAAGCAAATTTAGCTTTTTTGACCATTCCCTTTAAGCCATTAAAAAAACATTATTTTACACATTTAAAAAAATAACTGGAATTGACCAATCTTATGTAAATCGCCTTTCTTATTAATACACATCTAGAATTTCTTTATATTTTTGCATTGGATTAAATTGCCTTTTTTATTAATACCTAATTATTTTTTTGGTTCAGCAGGGTCGCAGACCAATGAAACGTTTCCCTCACCTTCCCTTCAACCCCATATAAACCAATCGCCCAATCCTCAAATGCAACGACAGGGATATTATGCACATTCTAACCCACCACAAAGTAGCAATTTACCCAACCCGAGTTGGAGGGGCAATAGCCCTCACCCTAGAGGTTACTATGGTCCAGGTGTCGGTTTTCCTAGCCCGCAAACCCACTTCACCAGTGGTTCAGGACAAGGCACCTACCCTAGTCCTGGCTCCAGTCCCCATTTAACCAACAGCCCAGGTCGTGGTTCAGGACAAGGAGGTTACCCTAGTCCTGGACCCAACTACAGAAATAGTCCCAACTACTCTAGCTCTGGTCCTAGTCCCCATTTCGCCAACAGCCCAGGTCATGGTTCAGGACGCGGCTACCTAGTCCTGGACCCAACTTCAGGAATAGCCCCAACTATGGCGCGGATCAAGGAGGGTACCCTAGCTCTGGTCCTAATCAAGGCAGAGGGTATGGGTTGGGGTTTGGGAACATGTCATCGGGTCCAAGTTCTGGCAGAGGGAGAGGCGTGGGTCAGGACAGGGTGGAGGGCGTGGACGGGGCCATAACCATGTATCGGCAGAAGACCGGCCTGATCGTTTCTATAACAAGTCAATGGTGGAAGACCCTTGGATGTTTTTAGAACCTGTAATATGGAAGTCACTCAAAAAGCAGTGGTTTCCACCTTCTCTTAATGCGAAAAAACCTCGAGTTTCAGAATCTCCAAGACAGTCTAGCTCACAACCTAGCCTTGCTGAAATTTTGGCTGCATCGTTTAATGAAGCTGCAGACGATGAACCCAATGCAGAATGATTTTTCTAGGATTTTATTTGGTTTTGTTTTATAGAGGTTGAAGTGATCCAATGGTGTCATGTGGTTCAATCTTATATATTTTTCCTAGTTGGTTTTGTTATTTAGGAATAAGAGTTTGTAACCAAGTTATATGAGCATTTTCGGTTTTCATGTTTCATCCAAGTTTGGCATGCCGCATATGAGCTTTTTTAGGTGACAGTGGTGGCAAATGGTTACACAAGCTTAAATAAGCATGGGCAAATGGTTGCTCGATTGTGGTGTGGCGGGTGGTGGCAGCAGCGACTATGATGAGGGTGGTTGGTGAGGGAGTGAGAAAAAATTGATTTTTCTGGTTTATCTCGTTCACAATTTGGAAGAATGTTAATTCCTTCACATAAAAAAAAACATTCTCAAAAAGAAAAATGTTATGGAAAGAATGATAATTCTTTACATAAAAAAAAATCATTCTCAAAAATGTTATGGGTTTCTAACAAATTGAATGGTACATCAGCTTTTTTTTAGGCTATGCGTTGTGGTTTAACAAACAGGCTATGCATTGTGGTTTAACGAAACGTCTGTCATGTAGACAATAGGGGTGTTCATCGGGTTTGGGTTTTGGTTATCGGGTTATTCGGGTCGGGTTATTCGGGTTTTCAGTTGTGAAAATATTACCCGATAACCGACCTAATCTAGTTAAATGGTTATCGGTTATGGGGTTAATCGGGTTTGGGTTTTTCGGGTCGGCTTAAATGGTTATCGGTTTAATGGTTCGGGTGTTTGAGTTACATAATTCCAACTATTTGGGTTGCGTATTTCTATCCATTTGGGCTACAATATGTGTAAAATAAAATCACAACATGGGCTACAATATTTAGTTGCAAATTTGTCTACAAAAACACTACTTCGATATAAATAAAAATATGAAAACTGGAACATTTATTTGTTTTTGAATTATTCGGGTTATTCGGGTCAACCCAAATTATACAAAACTAATCGAAGACCGATCCTAAAGACTCTAGTCGGGTTTGAGTATGCACTTAATCGGGTTCGGGTTAATCGGGTAAGGTAGTTTCTCGGGTCGGGTCACTTCAGGTTCGGTTCGGTTATTGGTTATCGGTTAAAAAGAACACCCCTAGTAGACAATGGGTTTTAACTAATCAACTCTTTTAATATCTATGGTTTAACTAATAATTAAAAAAAGAAAAAATAAAGAATACTGTTGATGGGCCGTTGAGCCAAACGGGCCACAAAACAAATGAATCAGAAGATTAAAACTGGATCTTCTTCCTCCGTTGTCTTGGGCCGGCCCCTAAAAAGTCGGACCATCTTTTAAAGAATAGTATGATTTGATTACATATTTTTTTTTACTTGAAAATAATTTCGTCAATTTTTCATTAAAATAAAGGATATTAAAAATCTGAATTATACTTTATTTTTCTCAACTATTTTAAGAAGGATTTTATATGGATTGTTAAAGTAATTAATATACTTTTTACTTTTTTTTTTTGAACGGCAACATATACTTTTTACTTTAGTCTAAAATTCGCACAATAAACATCAAACATTTAATATAAATTTCTCTATATTAAGGATATACTTGCAATTTTATATCGTTATAGATTAATGAAAGTTATGCGTTAATCACGTCATATCTTTGAAATAATATTTGGAGTTAGACTAGAAATGCCTTCACGATAAGCATACTAGGAGTTTTAAATTTGTATTGCAAAAATGGTAAATTGATAAATGATAATGATGAATCATGATTAACAAATAGTTTCTTTCGACCATATTTTAGATCTTAGTTACACTCATATTACCTTTTTTAACATATGGAACGTCAAAGAATTTCTAAGGTAACTCAAAGTACTAAGGTTATAGATATAGTTGAAAATGTTAAATCTTTGTTGTTTTTTTTAAAAAAAAAAAAATAGGTCTAGATTGAATAATCCAGTATGGAGTAGAGGATATACAAATACCCGAACCCGAAAAAAATACCTGAACCCGGGTATTTTAAAACGGTTATTTAATACCCGAACCCGACCCTACCCGTAGGGTATTTTAAAACCGGGTATTTATTATCAAACGAACGCGTTAAATAAAGACGATAATTTACTCCATTATCAACAAAGACTTAACTATCTATGTTTTTTTTATCACTTGTACAGAGGGGTGCTTAAGGGTCGGGTTCGCAGGTTGGTGGGTCCAACCAACTCGAACCCGAAAATTGTGACATACATATGAACTCGAACCTGGACTGAATACTCTTGGTTTGACCGAAATCGACCCGTTCAACTTGATTTTTTTTATTTTTTCGCAAACTAATGTATTAAAATTAAAATTTTACTACAAAAAACACAAATATATATATATATATATATAACATTTATGTTTTATTTATTAAATCTCATACCAATTTCTATTTTAAGTTATAAGTGTAGCATAAAATACCTAACCAATTTAATTTATAACATAAAACATATTGGTAAAAAAACAATATATAGTATAAATAGGTTAAACGGGTCAACCCGCCCGAGTTGACCGAACCCATTTAGACTAACCTAAACCCGCTAATTTCGTGTTAGGTTCGGGTCGTGTTTTCGGGTCGTGTCGGAAATTCACACGTTACTTGAAAATAGGTATCTAGTACCGAAAAATAGGTATACCGAAACCGGGTATTGAAAACCGAACCCGAACTGAACCTGGTATATAGGGTATGACTTTTCACGAAAATACCATACCCGAACCCGGTTATTTCGTTAATACCCGGTTATACCTACCGGACCTGGGTACGTAACCGAACCCAGTTATTCAAAAAACCCGGTTTTGTGCACCTCTAGTATGGAGTGATTGGTGTAAGTTTTTGTTGAACATTTTGTGTTGTTGAGGTGCCTACGGTCCTTGCTTTGAGGACAGGCAGTGATTGGTGCCTGCGGTCCTTGTTGCGGTCTAGATTGAATAATCTAGTATGAGTGATTGGTGTAGTTTCCGTTGAACATTTCGTGTTGTTGAGGTGCCTACGGTCCTTGCTTTGAGGATAGACAATGTGTTTTTAATGAAAGTGAATGTTTAAAGAAAATTAAAAAGCCAAGTTTCCTTTATTAGGATTTGATATCAAATTAAAAATGATTGATATAAAATTGGAAATGCGTAATTTTGAAACGTCTATTGTTTGGTGACACGCCAACAATTCTGTTGGTATCTTATAATTAGAGTAACATATTAACTTTATTTTCATACTAAAAAAGTCACTAAACCGAAATATGTATGAGCTTCTTGTCAACTCCGGTGGTGGGAGTTCGATTCTGAGCTAACCTGGTTTTCATCCGGCGTTACTCCCTTGAAGTAATTCGTGTGGAGGCGTTACGGTTTCTGGGCGAAAGCCGTTAACAGCCCACACAACTACCAGCGTGGACCCGGTTTAGACAAAATAGAATGGAGTATGTAGGGTCATGGCCTATCGATTAGGTGGGTGCGACCCATTCCATTTAAAAAAAAAAGTCTACTTAAAATTGTATTTATATGTGTTATATAAATAAATTATTTGCAGGTTTGTGTTCTACAATGTGAGAGTATCATAATGAACCACACCATGTTCAAAATAGAGCTAAGACAACATAGTGATGTTTGAGAGTTGTATGGGTGAAACAATTAAAGATCAAGAAAATGGATTAAGTTTAGTTAACTTGTTTCGTATAGGTGGAATGACAAAACATAAAGGGGTATATAAACCAAACTAAATTAAACTTTTATCGTTCATGAATCAATTATAATCATGGTATTCAAAAAAGAAATAGATAAACAAAAATAATCAACCAAAAATTACACCATTAACCTTTAAATAGCTTTTACTTCTAATATAAAGCTAACTAATATTAAAGAGAAGAACACATGTAAAAACATAGACCCGTCTAGTTTTGTTCTTGCCTAAAAACATAGACATAAGTCGTTACATAATAACGTATTTATAATCATACAAAAATAATTGGTGACAGCAATGCATGATGTAAAAGGCAAAAGCTTTAAATCGATCGGATTGCAATTTTCCATGTAATCTAATGCAAATTCGTTATGTAATGAAAACGTGATTCGATCAATAAAACTTCAAAAAACCAGTAATGCTTCTATAACTTTTATTACCTTTTATGTAAAATTTACCTTTTTTGAGTACATAGCCAATTCTTCAGATCAATTAATAAAAGCTTGATAACAAATTTAAAAGAGTAATTTTGAATCGATTATTGCTTAGTTGACACGCCAATTATTCTTTTTTACCTCATCAAAGAGTAACGCACTACGCATGATTAGAAGATATTACTTTTTTTTTGAATGGCTAGAAGATATTACTTTTAAAAATACGTTTTTGTAATATAAAACAAAGCACTAATAAACTTATTCCACTTAATTTATAGTTAATTTTTCTAATTTTATATAAAAACAATTGAATAAATTTTTAAATAAAATAAGTGAAACAAACATGTCCAAAGCGATTTAAATCTTGATCAACCACTATCACTCAAATCAACAAATCAATGAATAACTAAAATCAATCATATCAAAATGTTAAATACATGATGCAAATAGCAAAAGTCTTTTTATCAATGGGATCGTATTTCCCAAATACGTCACATGCAAAACGTTACAAAATAAAACGTTACATAACCTTAAAAATCCACAAAAACCATTAAAATTCCCAAATGAAGTCTAAATCAAAAACCACTAATCTCCATAAACAAATCATCATAAATTAACAAAACAAGCTAACAGAAATTAACCATTAACCAACAATAGACGACATTATACCTGAAACCGCAACCGTACTAGAGCTAGAAACATCACGGAGCTTTTTCTCCACCACTTGAATTATTATTCCCAGTATCCGCGGCTGGCACATCCGCAGGGGCTGGTCAGAACCCGGAGCTGACGTTGGAGGCGCCGGTGGGGAATTCACGGGTGATATTCCCCCCACTGGTGCCGGAGACGGTGCACTCGGTCTATGCACCGGCGCTGAGCTGGTACAGATACCGGAACAGGAGCCGGTGCAGAGACAGGCACGACTGGTGCCGGAGGCGAAGTCTCCGGCACCGGGACCGGAACCCGACCAGCCCGCGCGAGGAACGAGAACATGATCGATTGTGAAAATACTTAACGGAACCGAATCGAGAACCGTGCTCACAACACGCGAGTAACCAACACCAGAATCAAGGATAAAACCATCACCGTCACTCCTCACCGTTAGATCAAATTCCTGAAACTAGGTTCGTGGCAAGCGTCCCAACCGGACTCTTCAACGTCCCCAAACTAGCATTATTAACAAATACCGGAATCGCGTGATACAACAACATCGAAATAAAATCATTATTCGATAAGTTTCTAAAATCTGGCAATCCAGAAGCGTTAAACGCCTCATCTGACGGTGCAAACACCGTGAGTCCTCTTGGCTCAGTTGTTTCGTAAATGTCCAACACTCCTGTATCAGAAATTAATTTTCTGAATATTTTGCAGCCAGACTTGTCCAATAAGTGGCTGATGTTCGTATCTAACGGATGAGATTGGTTTAAAACGCCTGGAGCTATGATTGGGGACGTGAGTTCAATCACGGAGATGTTGTATGGAATCTGCTTGACAGATTTGTAAAAACAATGCGTTGAGTTTTGATCCGGAACCTCCGGATCCGAATCGACCTTACCTGCAACCAGTAAATTAATCGAATCACAAACGTACATGTTATAAAAACTAATCTCAAGATGTTATTATTGTAACATTATTGTAAATTAGAAAATAACTAATATTCAGTTGTGTTTAATTTCTTTTTTATTTTTACTACATTATGATATAAATTTTTTTAATAGCTTTGCTTTTTTCTATTACCATTTTCCACTAGTCGAATCATAACGTACATGTTATAAAAACTATATACGCAGATGTGTTTATTTAAAAAAAAAATCAAAATTCTGATACAAATTTTTTAATAGCTTTGATTTTCTATTAACATTTTCCCTTTTATTTTATTATTATAATTTCTTTTGAACAAAAATCCAACCTTACCTACAACTAAATTTATCGAATCATAAACATACATGTTCTTTAGAGGCGGACTTAGCATTGGGCAGGGGTTAGCGTTAGTGGAACGTTTTTGTATTTTTTTGTGTTTTTCGTATTACACCACCCCTTAATTCTATCGTCATCACCTCTCAAATTATTTTTGACATTTGAACGTTGCCCATAAAATTTTAGTCTATATCGAGCACTTTACATGTTACAAGAACTAATCGATGCTCTCATGAACACTGGTGTAAATTGAAAAAAAAATTATTTAATTTTAATTTTTCTTACATAAATTTTTTAACCACTTTGTTATTTCTATTCCTTTTTTTTTCTATTATTTTATTATTATAATTACATTAAACACAAATATAATCCAACCATACCTGCAACCAGATCCGTAATATTAACAAATCCAGCACCATTTTCCGCTTCACCAGTCGTCTGAAACAACGTTCGTCGTCATCACACTACCACCACCAATCGTCTGAAGCTTCGGCAGATCAAAATAATCCAACAAAACATGAACACTCAACGCCTTCTTCACAACCGAAACATCTAAATTCAACAAATATTCAGACGCAATTGTGTTATTAAACACATAACAGTAATCGTTTTTTGACGACGATTAATCTCATCAGCGATTTTAGTTTGCGTTAGATAATTGTTGAACGAACTGTACGCAGGATATTCGTTCAGGATTGCGGTTATGTTGTGGCTGATGACGGTGGTGTGAAGGATAAGGTTAGGAAGATGATGAGGCGTAAGATAGCCATTTGTGCGTACGGTAAGGGTTAGTGTAGAGATGGTAGGGGTTTATGGTTTGTTTATGAGGAAGGAGGAGATAGTGAAGGGTTATGATAAAGGTGGCGAAGTTTAAGGGGTTAAATTAGGGTTAAGATTGACCATGGTTTAGTTAAGGAAGGTGAGTATAATGGAGAACTAGTAAAAGAAACATGTCATAAATCAAGATATCATTATTATTTTCTTGATATATTTCTATTTAAATGTTTAGTAGGAATAGGAATATTTACAAATATCATAATCTTTTCTATATTAAGTATTTTGGTACTATAGAAAACAATGTTATTAAAGTTTTTATAACATGACTTCTTTTTTAACCGAGTAAGTCGACCCAATCGGACTAGTGTTAAAAACTTTTTTTGTTAACGTTAAAAACTAAATGACATTATATCATTTTGGACTTCAGCGAACACATCGTGAACTAAAACTTTGCTTAAAAAACATGATATAAATACATGAAATAAATGTATAAAATATAAAAAATTCATAAACTGTAGGTATAAAAGCTAGAACTTAAGAAATATGAATGGCTCAGTTCGGTTAATTTGATTAAACGAGGGAGAAAAACAATCAATAATCAATTTCTATTTTTTTTTATGGGTTTCAGTCAATTTATTTTTGGTTGATTTTGGTTTAGTTTCGTTTGTTTTCTGTTAGCGATTCAATTATTGGTAACCCTAAATATGTTAATCACGTAACATATTAATTTTTATTAAAAAAGTATAGTAATGCTATACTCAAATCAAAGAAAATAAAGTACATATTTTTTTTAAATTAGCGCACAAAATAATCATGTCGTTTAAAAATCAAGAGATTATTAGTTTTTTATAAGGGGGGATAAAGTATAATACTAACTATCAATTTGGATAAAAATAAGGGAATTAAAGTGTAATTACTGTTTGAAAGACCAATTTATCCTCATTTTAAAGTTTGTATCTTAATTATATATTAAACTAAAAAATGGTTTTAACTTTTTGTTACCTTAAAATGTCCTTCCTAATTGCATTTAAATATGGGTGATGGGGTCAGTGAAGATGGAAGGGTGACGAGGATGGTTATAGATTGGTGGATTGTGACGGTTGAAGGTGGAGTGGGTGCATGGCAGTTATGTGTTTTTGTGAACCTGTGGTTTCTGTAGGGTAAATGATCGGATAATTTGCCTTCCAAAAAAAAAATCGGGATAATTTGATTATTTTATGTTCAAAAAGTCAAAAGTTGTGTGTTTTTGATTATTTTATAACTACCAAATTACACTAAGATAGTACTAAGTAGTCTGAATTTTGAAAAAACAATTTTATCCTCTTTTAAGAAGTCAAAATAAAAAATATATTACTTATTGGCTTTTTAAAAAAACTTATATGTTAGAGCATTCACAGCAGCTCCCCCATTTTTCTGTAAGTGTGTCCTTAAATTATATGGGGTGAGTATAAATGGTTGTGAGTGAAGAAAATTAAACATGTGGATTTCGATGGTTATAAACTTTGACCCGATAGATTGTTAATACAAGTCCAAATGACCCATTAGTAAAGCAATTAACTTTGAGCGGGCAAACCTAACGAAGAAGCTCTAAAATGATGTCATGTATTTCCTATGTTAGTAGTTTATTAGGCAGGATAGATAGATACAGACGTATAATTAGAGAATAAGTGACATATTGAAAAACATTTAACAATTCATTGTTGTGACCAACCTGACCAACTTTAGTTTAACCATTTCTTAAAATCTTAGTTAGCGGACAGTTTATAATTTTTTTTTACTAAAATTGGCCAAATCACATTGCAAAAAGTAAATAAAAAAAAAGAGAGAGAGAGGAGTGTATTAAAATTATGAACAAATGATTTATTACACTCCCAACGTTTTTCTTGGTGAAATCATTGTTTCTCCATATCTATATTAAGAATTAAGAATTAAGACGAAATGTTATTTGCATGAACATGTGATAATAAAAACTAACAAGATTTTTATACATATATATTAAGACATGAGGGTCCACATGGTTCCATTGAACCTTCAACAAAGATGATCAGTTTTGGAGTACTAATCATGCTTTGTAAAAACACGTTTCGAGAAAATTGTGATTGTATGTCATCAATGCAGATGAAAAATGTGATTAACCTTGCTGTATATATAATAAAAATTCTATATGGACATTTAAAAAAAAAAGATAAAAGACTACAATAACTCTATATTTATCTAAATAATTCATTATGTCAAATTCAACGTTCTTAAAAAGAAACTAGTAATACTATCAAAAGACCCATGACCTCTTGGTCTAGTTGGTGTCCCCCTTACAAATGTGAGATTGTGCGTTTAAATCCTTGTAAATGCAAGGTGGAAAAAGGTGGTATAAAAATTTGCCGTTAAAAAAAAAGTAATAGTATCAAAAGTGTGTTATAGTTCAAAAAAAACAAATGTGTGTTAAGTTTCAATTTTAAAGGCGATGGGTTTCAAGAACATATTATCACAAAGCTTTATTTTTTTATACTCATGATTATTGCATACCTATTTTTCACACAATATCAATAAGGCTTTTTTTTTCTCTTATATTTTTCATTATCATTGCATAACTTATATTTCACACAATAGTGTGACCACACATGATTTTTGTCATAATCATAATATATACATTAGCACATGTTTAAAAAGACAAAGACCTCTTTAATATTTTAATAGTTTTTCATTTATCGCTTAATGCTATTTTTCTATTATAACTTGCGTTTTTAAGAACCAAAAAACTACATACACAATTGTATTTAAACTATATTATCTTTTGGATTGTAAACTATATCAAGTACTAGTATTGTAACGAAACGAACCGATACCCACCGAGCAACATTGATACCATTATATTATTATTACCGGAACCAATGTCGGTATTCATCAAACACTTGTCGATATTCTTTTGACCGATAACGACTTTATTTTTTTTATTTTACATGGACAACTTTTGTTTCACACTGTACGCGGTAACAACCAACCGAATTCCTTCATCTTTTTACTATGATACAATTGCATTACAGCCCCTCTATTGTTTGATATGGAACAAAGTTCTCCTGTACGTTTAAGGTGTATTTTTTTCCAAACCCAATTTTTATTTTTATACCCGAAAACCCAGTTTTTTTTTTCTTTTTTTTTTTGAGAAATTAGTCAATCGAGGTGATTGCAATAGGTCAAATCAAACCTTTGGTATTTAAGTCCTGTTGTTTAATCAAACCGTTTCAACCCAATTAAGCTACCTGAACCAACCCTACGCAAGACACCCATGGCGGTGTAGCCGATCGGGTTAGGGCTTTACCCGAGATGACCCCCCAAGCCACACCGCCTACCCTAATAACAACATTCGGCCTATCATATGAGCTCTTGAACTTTAAAATTGACCAGTCATTGGACTTTGATACGATCCATTTTAGCAAAGAAATAAAAAATGTTTTATATGTAGTAAAGTTTTTATAAGTATGACTACCATACCCCTAAATGTCCCATCTATCTTATTGTAGGTATCATCATTTTAGGGTTATTATGGTCAATTTTATAAGGGCATATGTAGTGGTGGGGGGTTATGTGGGGGTTGTGGTATTAAAATATAAAAAGTAATAAAGTGGGGTTATGTGGGGGTTGTGGAAAAAGAGTGTGTAGTGGGAATGGGGTTATGAGGGGGGGTAATAAATGATTGATAATGATTGGTAATTTATTGTTTTTTATTTAAATAAAGAATATTAAATACCTAATAATAATAAAAAAAATAATAATAAAAGAAATTTATTAAGTTAAAAAACAATAATAAAAAAATAAATTAACTATTAAAAATAATATTAATTAAAATAATAACCCACCCCACCTACCCCTTCCCCACCTACTTCTTCTTCTTCTCCATCATCTTCTTCTTCATTTCTTCTTCTTCT
The DNA here is from genome assembly GCA_030844895.1 of Ambrosia x helenae. Classification (NCBI taxonomy): domain Eukaryota; kingdom Viridiplantae; phylum Streptophyta; class Magnoliopsida; order Asterales; family Asteraceae; genus Ambrosia; species Ambrosia x helenae. The sequence continues at coordinate 9,638 of JAUTDX010004901.1, read as the reverse complement.
TCTTCTTCCTCCTCCTCTTCACTTCTTTCTCTTCCTCTTCACAACACAACAACAACAACAACAACAACAACAACAATAATAATAATAATAATAATAATAATAATAATAATAATAATAATAATAATAATAATAAAAGAAGAAGTCAGACATGGCGCCGTTATGTAGAAGACGGAGGCCAACCAAAACGCCCCATAGCGCCCGGGGGGCGGTGTCCCGCGCTATGGGTGGCTAAAACGCCCACACAACGGGCCACTACACATACCCTAAGAAACCAAGATGTCACTCCTCTTACAGCCATAATTAAAATTGACAGATAAAAAAAATACATTAATATAACCCAAACTGAAAATACCGCATCGAAATACAAATGGTACAAAACAATTTACACACTATGATCTAAATATCTTTCTAATTTTCTTATGTTTTAAACCTATAAGATGAACTCAAGAAACACAAATGGTTTCGTGGTTGTAGTTGGTTATCACGTCAGTCTAACACACTGAAGGTCTCCGGTTCGAACCCGGCGAAGCCATCATTTTATTTTTGTCACTTTTAATGTGTATGCACTTTAACTTTAAGGTCTGTATTTCAACTAACATCTTTGCAACCCTTGAACTATAGATAAACAGCTAAATAGCCCTTCAAACATTGAAAAATAACACACTCCACTACCTACTTGTTGACTTTTTATGGGGCCAAATTTAAAGGAAATCACAAAATCATCATTCAAGTTTTTTTTAAAGACATTTATATTTATCATTTTACCTTTTTGTTTAATTTAAAACAAACTAACCATCAATATCTCGACAATATTGTCAAGATTTTATGGTCATGACCCGCAATTGAGTATACCTCTTTTTCGAGAGCTCAAAATAACATCAAGATCTCGAAATCTCAACGCGCAAGTCATGTTCTCAATATCAAGATTTTTATATTAATATACTGGCAATAGTGAAATCTAATAGATATTTTTGCTTAATTTGTTTAAATTCCAAAAGGGTTCTAATGTTAAACTTAAGATTCACAAAAAATAAGTATAACCCAAACAAAAACATTTTCTGTACATGTTTAAAAGTTCCAACTTGACGCCCCGAATAATATGTTCAAATAACTGTTTACTTAGGTCTTGATCTTGCTTCATGTAGCTGAAAAAATGATTCATCTTTTGCTATTAGTTAGAGCAAACTCTTGTTCCATTGTTCAACCTCTTCCCACTTTTTTTTTACAATGCTAGGTCGTATTACTCTCATCGCACTCTTAAACATCTTCATAGTTTAATCGTCTCACCTGATAAATAAAAATTGGATAATATTATGATCATAACATTATTAATAGCTTAAAAACATACTTGACATAAATATTTATTTCAACATAATCATTTATCCATTTATTTTGACATAGTTACCTCATCAGCCTTGACAGTGAGAATGTTAGAACCAAGCTCTCTTATAGGCATCATTGCTGCTTCCACACATAAAGCTTGTAGATCGCTCCCAGAATATCCTACGGGATCAATCATCATTACTTATATAAAATATAAGAACAAAAATTCATAGATAATCTGATGCAAGATGAAATTGGACAAGTAATGAGACAAAAAAAAAAAACTAGGGAATGGAATTTAGAGGTGACAATTTCGACCCATTTACTTACTGATGGGTCAACTTACGTTATATGATCTCGAAATGGTCAAATGAGTAAGATTTGTATTTAAACAATATAGTTTATGTTATCAGTTAGTCTATAAATAAAAAAGAAATTAAGAACAAAGTGTTTGATGGGTCAACCTGACCTGACTGTTTTGACCTGTTCTTAAAACATATTTTGAACCGAACCTGTTTTGGCTATACCCAACCCAATCCTTTTGTTAGAAGAATGTACAAAAAAACAATACAGCGTTCGCCCTATTATCAATAACCATCCTCGATTTCCTTCTTATATTGTACAACGGATATATGCAATGTTAAGGAAATGACTAGTCAAAACATGTTTTCTTAATATGCACTATTAAAGACCATATTACCGTCGGTGTCTTTCACAATTTTTTTTTATAACCGCACCTGTGCCAAAAATCATTGTTAGAAATATGGACAGATCAGTTATCAGAATAGGCAATTTCATATATATCCTGCGTAACGTTCAAACTTACTTATATTCCTTTTAAGTTTCATATTTACCTTTCCAAAACACTGCAATGTCAATATATTTACACATTCAATGATATATAAGATAAAGTAATTTACTTATAGCGAACTGTTTCACCGAATAAACAAAGAGAACATTATGCGCAAAGAGTTGTAATCATAATGTTGTTCTTCCTATCTGTTTATTCAGTGAAACACACTGTTACAAGTAACGAAATATTCATACGATTTTTTAGTGTTTAAAATGGTATGTTATATACTTTATGACAACGAAATTAAGGATATATAAGTAGAAATGTGTAACAAGAGGAGTATATTCTCACTCGACAAAGAATATTGTTCGCCCGTGAGGTTTTTCATTAGGAGATTTGTCCTAGCATTGTGCATCTTGTGTGGGGATGTATATTTTCTTCACCTAATTCACATGTTGCAAAACAAAAATTAACAAATAACTGTCAAGTGCTATTATTCTACGACGAGAATTAGCACCAGCGCCCTCACCAATCTCCTAAGAACCGCGTCATCTAACTCTTGTGGCTATTTGTTGCACCTGCAGAACGAGAGGATCGACTTACATTTGTTCAAACAATATGATAAAGCAGTCTAGAATGACTAGAAAAATGTACTGAGGTTTAAATTGTGATAACTTATAAAGCGTACCGATAACAATCACTTGATCATCAGAGTTTGAGGTCACCCCATCAAACTGAATAAGAAACTCTGATTTCAATCTTCTGATAGCACTATGCTCATTAGATCTTCTTTCAGACAACACACTATCAATCTATAAACAAATAACTTAAACCGATCAGATACAGGCCGCAAGTTTTCCATATATTCTAAAACACTGAATCATTTTGTACAAATGTTAACTTGTTTATGTTGGAAGTATTTAACTATATTCTACATCTATTCTTTATATACATTCTTCATGATATATGTTTCTGCTAAGTGCTAACTTAATGAGTGTGACACAAAATTTTTTATTTAATCATCCCATTTTCTATTTTCATTTCTTATATTCAAATACAAATTAACTCTTCATAGCTCATTTTTAGTGGTTTATTCAAGTACAATACTTTTGGATATTAAGAGACAATATGTTATGTATCCTTGAATTAGGAGAATCCAGGACGGATTTTCAGGGGTTCCTTTCGTAGATTTTCACTAATTTTCTTTCACTGATTTTCACTAAATTTTCAAAATTTTCCACTAAATTTTTCAATTTTTCCAAACCGAGGGGGTTCCTGGGAACCCCTAAACCCCCCTGGATCCGCCCTCTTGAATATTACAATGTTTTGACTTATTAATGTTTTTGTAAATGAAAATAGAGTCTATCCCATAAAAAAATTGAGTTAGTAAGTTGTGTATCATTTAACACAAACAATAGCATACTTCATCCATGAATATCACTGAGGGTTGTCGAGAAACCGCAACTGCAAAAAGTGTCCGGACTAGTTTTTCACCCCTCCTATCTGTTCCAGTTAGACATGAAAATATACGAATTAGAATATATAAAATATACATATAGAGAGAGATGGAAAATATATATGTATGTGTATATTTACATATATATGGTGTGCGCGCACTTGTGTGTTACATGTGTATGGAAAATATATTATGTATGTATGATAGGTTTTACAAAGCAAAACCTACAAAACTTCTAAGAAATCAAGAGAAGAAGGGACCAAAGCACAAAGCTTTCTTCATAATTTTTCATTCCTTTTCACAAAATGCAAATACAAGAACTTAAATAGGAAAATAATAATCAACTACCACTAAAAATATGGAAATCATGGAGTTAGTGGATCCCTACTAAAAATGAAAATATTAACTACCTAATTAGACAAAATACAAACACATGAATTATAGTGAAATAATATAAACTCTATTGCAACTACCCACGTAGCCATCATAGAGGTGCATGGAGTTGTGAAGTGGAACCGTATCAATTCTTGCGCCCTTGAAAACGTCCTTGTCCTCAAGGACGGAATACTTCTCCCATGGCGGTCCCACTCGAGCCGAACAAAAGCATTAGGGGCAGTCTCCACTAACGCCACGAATATCTCCAAGGTGGTCTCCATTCGAATCGCCCGGTAGCCTTTGGACCGATCAGTGTAAAAACGCCAAGGTAGGAGCCATTCGAGTCGAATAAACCACATTTTGGGTGGTCTTAACATGCAGCCATGGTATCTTCCGGTGGCATTCAGTTCGGTCTTAATGTAGCACCAAGGCGGCCGCCACTCACGCCGTCCCGCTACATCCTCTAAAGGCTTAAGGGATTCATTGTTGGAGGCAAAAAGTTCACTTGATGGCTGTTGTCCACCAGATGAAAGAAATACTTCCTTGTTGGTTGTTATAGGATACCAAAGCACAAGCCCGTAAGGATACCCCATGTAGATTTGAAGCAATGTGCTTAGCATTAGGAACAGAGTGTATGGAAACCAAGGCAGGAGGCAAGAAACGCAATTAGGATAAGTAACCCATCTCGCCTTAAGGTGTGACTCGGTGTTGATGTTGGTTTAGGTTCCGGCTGTTGTGTAAATGGTGGTACTATTTTGTTGTAGATAATATGATAAATGGTGATGCAGGGATTATGTTTATGTGAAGGAGGTGTCGGTTTCATTGTGGGTTTAGTAGTTTGTGAAGGCTCTTCATGACATGGAGGTGACGGTGGTGGTAAAATCCCATTATTGAATGCGGTGGTGGTATGGAAACGATGAAGCATTGCAACGGTGAAAGATTTCCAAGTGAGGTGTTCGGCCCTCGATACCATGAATTGAACCAAGAAAAAGGTTCTTCATCAAAGTATTCAACGACGTAAGCAAACCGGTCTTCCTCGTAAATATTATACAAGGAAAAAAACCGTTCAAATTCACAAAGCCAACGAGCCGGATTTGAACCGGTGAAGCGAGATAGATAGGTGGAGTCATCGAGTTCTTCCAAAGCCATGGAGGCTAAGGCTCAATGAAAGCACCAATTGATAGGTTTTACAAAGCAAAACCTACAAAACTTCTAAGAAATCAAGAGAAGAAGGGACCAAAGCACAAAGCTTTCTTCATAATTTTTTCATTCCTTTTCACAAAATGCAAATACAAGAACTTAAATAGGAAAATAATAATCAACTACCACTAAAAATATGGAAATCATGGAGTTAGTGGATCCCTACTAAAAATGAAAATATAACTACCTAATTAGACAAAATACAAACACATGAATTATAGTGAAATAATATTAACTCTATTGCAACTACCCACGTAGCCATCATAGAGGTGCATGGAGTTGTGAAGTGTGAACGTTATCAATGTATTATGTTGGCAGAACAACAACATAGAACGAGAATGATGAAGAAGAAAAACATACCCATTTCGACGTCAAATAGGAGGCCGAGATGTTGAAAAATGTTTGCTTGTGATTCTGAAGCAACTGCTTTGGCAAGCATTGTTTTACCAGTGCCAGGTGGACCAAATAGAAGCAAACCTAAGAGCAACAAAACCAGAAAAAAAAAAAGTCAAGATTATTAGGTTTGGTTGGATACCAAAGGGGATTCACTTGGGGCATAGCGGTATTAATTCGGTGTGTCCCTCCATGAGGTTGAGGGTTTAAGTTCCATGGTGGACAGTGTAGCAGATTTTAGAGGTAGTATTAGATTGCTGTTAAACATAAAGTATTGATTATGTATTATATCTATATATGTATCTTTGTTTGTAAACTAGCACTAGTTTTAACGTTATTTTACTAATTTCGTGAAAATAACTTTAAAAACGACGGGACGGTTATTCATGCATCATGTTGTGGCGTGATAGCCAAAAGACAAAGAGGTACATGCACCGATCGGGTTTCCCGATTGCTAAGTGTTCTGTGCCTTATGTCCAAGGCTTGATACCAAACCACATCGAGCTGGGGTCTCACTGGAAGCAGCCTCTCTATTCTTAGGGGTAGAGGTAAGGTTGTCTACATCACTTCCCTTCTTAGACCATACCTTAGCTTTACTATATGTGGGATAACTGAGTATGATGAGATGATGTATCTTGTTTGTCTACATCTCTCATACCAATGAATGCATAACAAAGACATACATAGTAGACTCAGTGAGTAAACACATATCTTAATTACCAAAAAAATACCTTTAGGTGGTCTACGGAGACCTATAAATATGTCTTTTCTTTTAGTTGGTAGAACTACCATCTCAATCAAAGCTTGTTTAGCTTTTTCTAGGCCAGCTGCATTAATCACAATCAGCTACTAGTTAAAATTTGTAGAAAAATATAGAGTAAACTGTAGTTTTCGTCCTTGAGTTTGCCTAAAAATCAAGTCCTTCAACGCTATTCCTCTATGGCATTTGAAGCAATAACATTATCCGTCCTGGCTCTAACATTTGTTACCTTGTCTGTTAAATACCCCCGACTTGCCCCTCATGTGAGGGTTAAATTTGTCTTTTCAACCACGATTTTTAGGTGGACGAATTTACCCCCACATGACGGGCATGTGGGAGGAGTTAATTAACGGACTAGGTAACAGACTGTTAGGACCGGGAGAAATATTAATGTTAATACTTCAAAGTTCAAACGTCAGGAAACATTAAAGCTAAAGGTTGACAAAACATGATGGTTGCGGACGACAGTGGCGAAACAAGAATTTTAAGATGGTAGGGGCCGAAAATCACGAGACCCAAATTTACGCAATATAAGATCAAATCGATTGGGGGGGGGGGGGTTGGACTCAATATATACATACAAAATTTGCGAACAAAAACGGGAAAATTTACACTGCTGAGCGAGAAAAAAAAAACGGTCGTCGGGGCCGGGGCACCCTCGGCCCTTCTTAAGCTTCGCCCTTGGCGGACGAAACATGATGTTTTTGGCAAACCTTAAGGGACAAAAACTACAAGTTCCCTCAAAAACAAAAGAAGGATATATATTGAATAGTAAATATCTAACCAATATCGTCCATTTAAACAGAAGGACTCCAGTCTACAATAGCGGAATTTATCATCTCAACTAATTCTGGGTCAAGACTCTTATTTAGTTCATTGCTTTGCTGCTTTGAGTACTATGTTCTGCACACAGTTTTTAATTAAAATATATAAAGCATGGAAACAGATGATAATAATATTAGACGTTTTTGCAAACATTCATATCAAAGATGATGAATAAACTAGAGAATAACTGTTATACCTGATAGAGTGATAGGCTAAGAATCGTAACAGAGATAGCCTTAGACGAAGGAGAAGATAAATGATATCAAAACATGATAAACTTCATTCACCAATACGTAAATATATAAGTCCATGCAATTATATGAAACACCCTTAACAATGCAGGAATAACAAAGTGACCCTTCAACTGAAAAACAATAAAACGTAACAAATCATATAATAAAATGTAACTTATTTACCTAGGCTATGATAAAGAAAGAAACTTATTTGACTCAATCTAGGATTAAAAAAAGAAAGAAAAAAAAAACTAACGAAACTCTTAGTTTGTAAGTAAGTCACAGGGCGGATATATAGTACAATCAGGGGGACATATGTTACCCCCTCGATTTTTCTAGTGAAGTGGAAAAAAAGTTGTTTTTTAAGGTATTTTTAAAAAATGTTACACCAAAAACACAATTTTTTGTTACGGCTTAAAATAATTTTTTATAAAATGTTACCCGTTGTTTTTATTTTCAGATCCGCCACTGTAAGTCGGTCACTTTTCACCTAAATTTACACAAATTGGCGGAACAACAATCCCCCCTAATCTTATGATGAGTGAGTCCTCTCACCCGATGAACTTCAAATTTGCCATGGCTTTTGTGAGGATGTGACCCATTGCAAATCCATACTTCACATCTTCCGCTTAAATTTGCGCTCCTTCAACGTATTCATGTATTAAGTGGTAATATGTATGTCTATGCTTGCTCCTTCATGAAAGACCATATTTTTCATCTAAGGCAATAGCCGATGAATTATCCACTATTGGTATCATTACCTCCTCCGTTTCACCGATCATCTTTGATAGAAATTGTTGAAGCAACAACGCTTGACACAACAAATGTAGTTGCCATGAACTTCACGTCGCGAGATGATAATGCAATGGTGCTTTGTTTTTTTAGAATTCCACATTATGTGTGCATCACCATATAATAAAAGACTATTCTCGTTGTGCTTTGTTCATTGTCAGCATCGCTGAGTGACTACTATCACTAAACCTGTAACGTGGTTCTGCCTTTTGGATAGAAATAAGGAGTCGATTCTCCCTTCAAAAAATACCTTTTCACGTCTTGAGTACGAGTCTATATGTTGGCTCTTGCATATAACGGCTAAAACGTAACCCATTGAATAACGCAAGTTCCGAACCAAATTTTGAAATTCATTAATAATTCAAAAAAAAAATTAATAATTTGAGATAAATAGTAAAATAATTATAAAACGAATTTTGAACCTGCCACATCCACATACTGCTATAGGTTATGTAATTCACCTTTGTCTACAACTACAAAAACAATTTACACTTTTATGATCTAAATATCTTTGTAACTTTCTTCTGTTTTAAAAATATAAGATGAACTTTAGAAACACAAATGGTTTCGTGTGTGTAGTTGGTTATCACGTCAGTCTAAACCACTGAAGGTCCTCCGGTTCGAACCCGGCGAAAGCCATCTTATTTTATATTTTTGTCACTTTTAAAATCCATAATTCTTTTAACATCTTTGCAACCCTTGAACGCTAAATAAACAACTAAATAGCCCCTCTAAAGAAAATTGTCCTCCATACTTCTTATTTATTGACTTTTTTTTTAATTTAAAAAAAAGTCACAGAATAAAGTTTGCAAGACATTAATATTTATGGTTACAAAACATAAATATTTATGGTTATACCAATTGTCTCCTTTTGCTGTTAGAAGAATGTACAAACAGGAAGAAAAACAAGATATAGGCATGTTTGGTTGGATGGAAATGGAATGCAATGGACAAGGTAATCGAAACGAGTCATGGCATTCCATCATGAATTCATCATCATCTTTGGGTGACCTTCGATTACAGGAATGGAATGAAATGATTGTTCAAGTATAGAGTTTGCCTGCCATGGATTATTATATAGGGGAAAGATCCGGTACAAATAGCTTTTTTGGTAAGAACTGTGAGAATCAAAGGAGGATATTTTTTTTATTTTTTTTTTTTTAAAAATTTTTTTCCCCATATTGTTAAACATGTATTATAGTATTGAAAACTAAAAAAAAAAAAAAAAAAAAAAAAATTTGGTGTAGAGTAATTACGTGTAAGAGTAATTACATAATTTACGTACTCTAGTGTAAACTAATGTATTTACCTTAATGACGTAATTACACTAAAAAAAAATTTTTTTAAATTTTTTTTTTTTGTATTATTCATCTAGAAAGAATGTTTAAGCACATGGGAAAAAAAATTCTAAAAAAAAAAAATAAATTTTTTTTACCCCCTTTGATTTCTCACAGTTCTTACAAAAAAACTATATGTATTTGATCTTTA
>JAUTDX010004900.1:0-41885 GCA_030844895.1 Ambrosia x helenae | reverse complement strand
ACTAAGTCTATATATTTCTAGACTTATTATATGATACGCCTAGCAGGCTTCAAACCCTACATCAGAAAATGTACTACATGAAGCCACATAAAATTTATAATTAAAGGAAAAATAAATAACTTAATTCATCTTTTAACTAACTGTACCAGTCAAGAAAAAGATAAGAAAAGGTGAGAACAACTAGAAAAAGCAAAAGAAATGTTCTGCTCTTGAGACAGTTCCTTGTTACCCATCTCTACATTCTTAGTTGCTTCAACATCCTATAAAATAAAACTAAATGTATCTATATAATAATTGAGGTTAACTTGGGTTGAATAACCCCTTCCTAAGGTGTCCACCTAGCTCCAAATCAAATATGGAGCCCATCTACATTCAATGTTGACCCGTTTTTAGGTTTCTAAACTCGATGCCGTTTGCGTTCTCAAGTTTGCCTAACCCTAACTTCATTCCCATCTTTCATGATTTCAATCCCCCTCTCCTCCTTATACGGTTCCTCCTATTCCAATCTCTCAAAGGTACTCCTCTTTGATTCCATCTTTTTAACTTGACCTAGATCAAAATTCCCAACTATACAACATTCAATATTTTGTATTTTCATCTTTTTTAAATATTGATAGAAGTTCTTCCTCAGTTGAAGAACAATTCCAACCCTAATTTTGATATAAGATTTATACATGATTAATGGTCACACCTGAAACGAAAATGCAAAATCAGTTTCACAAATTTAGTAGCTGAAGATAGTTCCAACCCTAAATGTTTGTTTGATTGGAATTTGAATTTAGTTTTTATTCAAATTTCAAAAAAGTGTCAGATCTACTTCTCTAATTTTGAATCCAGTTGTATCTGTGACTAATCCTAATTGGCTAATTCAATTTCATTCTTTGTCTCAGCTTTCCTAGATGGTTAAAAAATACAGGGATTTATTAAATAGAAGAAACGATTCAGAAGAAACCCTAAAACTATGGCCGCGGCTATGCTTCATTTATTTACCTGTGCAATTTCAAACTCAGTATCTTCTAACTCACTGTAATACTGTATATCTCTTTATGCCTGCTCTATGATTTGCACCGCATTCATTATCTTTCCATTTCTTTTCATTTCCTTTAAATGTTTTCTTTCCACTCTCTCTTTTCTCTCCTTAATTCCCTTTCTCTTCTTTTCGTTCGTTTATTAAACTTGGGAACAGAGCGTAACTGATTGAAAAAAAGTAAGTGTGTTGTGCCTTTTTGTTATGTTTGTCTGCTTCTTGCCTGATGTGACTTGTCATGTTTACTATAAATATTCGTTGTTGGTTTCAAGTAACTGGTCGCCTTTGTCCTCTGGCATTTATATGCATCCCTTTTTTGGCCTTATAAAAATATGTAGCTTTATAGTATCCATGTTGTTAGAATGGGTCATGGTATTCAAAAATTATTAATAAATGATCGGGTCAAATGGATCTTTTTAATAGATTTGGGATGTTAATCTGAATTTTAAATTTTGAGTTTTGTTGGTATATTTTTTTGGTTTGGAATATTGTTCATACGTTTATTCCATATAGAGGTTTAGGTCTTTTTATATGTTGATGGATGTTTGTAAGTTTGTTTGTGTATCAGATTGGGTCATGTATAACAAATGTATTGATAAATGCATCGAAGGCGATTAATAAATAGTTCGTTGTTGAAGCTGTTGAGGGCGAGCTGAAAGGATTTCATATGGTTGGCCAACGACACATGGAAGTACCTATTATCCGTAACTTTTATTCATCGTTTTTAATCAATCATTACATATATGTGATTACAATTAGTCATATGAAATATATTTTTTTTAACCTAAAACAAGTATCTTTTGTGGAATTGTTGACTACAGATCTTTCATTGTCGATTTGAATGCTATGGTATTCAATTTACTAGTGTTTTTCGTTTTGGGTCTTTCATTTTTGTCTAATCACTTCGAAAATGGAAGTGTTGCTTTGGACGGTTATAGAGGCCCCTGCTGAATGTTTGATTATAACTTGGTGTTCATTATCTTTTGAGTTTGTTCTTAAAAAGTATTTACAAAACATAATTGTGATCCGTATCCGTTTTATCAAAGTCATTTTTCCTTGAACCAACATTACAATCTTTAAGTTTTCATGCCATCATGATTCTGAACCCTTTATATGGTTCTCATTCAAATTGGCCCCTATATATACATCAATTAAATGAAAAATGATTACCTTAGAAATTTCAATGATGTTGATGAAATCCAATTCTTTGGCTACTTTCCTTTTGATTGCATATGTTCTTCATTGATGATTACATCTGCCTTTCTTACCATATGATGTTTTAAATTTTCATCTGAATCGATTTATAAATCTGATGTTTTATATGGTTGTTCGTATTTGGAGTTGTTGGATCCGGAATTTATTGGATGTTGCTATCACTTGGTAGTTGAACTTTGATGCTACAAAAGCCAACATTCTAAACATAGTATATTTGACAATTTGTTTGAATTGTTGGATTAAGCAATATTACCAAGGTCAATAGGAAAAGTACCAGTATTTGGATGTACTGAGTTTGTGTGGTGCGACTTTAAAATTAGATCTTTATTTTCTTTATCAGCTCCTAGATTAAAATCAAAGTTTAAACATATTGTAATTTTATTTTGCAGGATGGGGCTTTTAAACACAAATGTTTTAGTCTTCCTCATCCTAGATTGAGTTAGTATACTTACCAAGTTACATGTTTTTTCAGGCCGTAATCAATGATCAATATTCATAAAAGCTATATAAGGTTTTAGGATAAATCTGCATCTTGATAGTTTGATTTTTAAATATACTGTTTTGTTTGCAGGTCTTGAATGAAGGGGTATTGAACATGTTTAGCGGGATATTGTTGTATATCTGGATGACAAGGATCTCATCCTTGTAGGTTGTGGCTATGGTCGGGTTAGTCGTGATTTACCTCCTTTTAATTATTTGATAAAATGTCATAGAAAAGAAACCTACTTCAGAATGTTTTACGCCGTCATTTACAAGTGAGTAACAACTTGCTAAAGGTTTTTTATTTTATTTAACTCTATAATTCTTGACATATACCTCCTCTTATAGATCATATATGACATAAACTGTGGGTATATGGAGGAGTTGAAAAAGAAGACAGGACAAGATAATTCCCGTTTGTCTTGAATGTCGATTGTTGAGGAAGGTGCTGTAAAGGTATATATAATCTGGATAATGGTTATGATGCGAGATAATAATCCACCTTTTTAATTGTAATACTACTATATTGAGTTGACAGAAAATTCTAAAGGCAAACCTGTTCATTGTTTGTTCTCACACAGTCAATGGGAGTCCCTAGAGCTTATTATGAATTGCTAAAAACATGAGTATTCAAGGTAATCAATATGAATATAATGTTATATTTCCATTTTAGATTTTCATTTCAACTTTCTGTTTGCTTATAGTATGGTTGGTGTGTATGGTACATTTTGAAAATCTTCAGCCTCATAGCCTAATAGTGGTATCCAATATCTCGGTTATGAGATGGAAAAAATAATGTTTGCGTATTTTGTTTTCTTGAACTAGAGCCTATGGGAGGTGTGTGTGCTTTTATATACCAAAGAAAAACCCAACACTTTAAATATGGGGTCGTTCCAAAATAGCTCAATTTATCTTTGTGGAATGTTTTGTGTCCTAATGCACTTTTTCGGGCATTAACAGAATAAATAGTCACCACAAAAGTACCATATTTTATCATAGTTGTTATGTCAAAGGCATTTTTTTACCAAGCATCTACATTTGAGAAACAATATTCATGGTTGCATATGAAATTTTCAATATCCTTAACAACTAACTGGCGATCAACTTGTGTTAAAATCCGTTGATGTGATACTTGCAGAGGATACAAGACACTCAGGCAAATTGCTTCAACATTACAGTATCAAAACTCCCCTTGTAAGTTTATCTGGTTCTTAAAATCCATAATGTTGGACTGTTTCATGTTATTTCTGATTTCATGAATTAGTTTTATAGCTTAGCTATCATAAGTTCAATGAGGCCCAAAGAGAGCAGTCGATATTGAAGAGATTGAATGAGGGTGAGCTTGTAGCACTCATCAGTGATCCCGGGACACCATGCATCAGTGATCCTTTCTCTAAACTGGTGTGTATATTTTTTATGAACGTTGCGTACGGATGATATCTTAGTGTTTGGATCTTGGTTTTTAAAAAGTGCGATGCCCACTGAGGCGAGAGCTTTACATACGCGAGGCATTGCTTTATTTACAACCAAAAGCTGTATCTGTTACTTTTATAAATTAAACCTTTAAAGATCACTTCATCTTTTTGGTTGGTATTACTTTTCACCATCCTTGACCAATGTTGACCTATGTGCATGAGGCACTGCCTCAAGAGACCCTGAGGCGTTAACCTGATTGCTTCATGTGTAAGGTGCGACTAAGACGGGCTTATTTTTAAACCAAGATTTGGAAATGCGCATTGAAATTGATAATGTGATTTTACAATCAAAATGATCACCAATCGTAAAACTTTTGTGTATGCGATATATTAATCTAGGCAAAGTACAATTCCAGGACCTTGTGCATTTGTGTCTGCTCTTTCAGCTTCGGGTATGTCCACAGATGAGTTTTCATTTGGTAATTTTTACTTCCAAAATGGGCATACATTGTTTACTTTTTATGTTTCTGTAACTTTTGCTTTGATTTTCATTAATATAAAAATAATTATGTCGAGCTGTCAAATTGGTGGCTGCAGGTCATCAATGAAGAGAAAAACAATATATTCACTGGCGTTAAGAAAATTTGGACGACAGCATGATGGATTAAATGATGTAGATTGATGCATATGAGCTTATTAGGTTTTGTTCTAGCTTTACATCTTAATTATAGTTTTTTTCTAATTTAATTTAATTTTTTATTTTAAATTTTAATATCAGTAGGAACTATTTTTTTTTTTTTTTTTTTTTTTTGCAGAAAACTAGGTCAAATGAAGTATCTGTTTGATTTTGGTTCTATTTTATAGGAACTTGCTGTCTTATGGATTTAAATATGTAATTCACACTAACCTATATGTTTTGATTCTAGGTGAGACATGCAACTATCTTTGAATGTGGCACAGTGGAGACGAAATTGTTTGGAAGACATCAAGGAAGAGTTCATAAGCTAGCCAATGAACCCGCGAGTCAACTGGTTTTGGTAAACCTGTTGACCATTTTTGTCCCGAGCATTTATTAGGTGACGAGAATGTGGGAATTACAGGATTAGCCTTCTCGGATCAAAGTGAACTTTTAGTTTCATACAGCGAAGAGTTCATTTATCTTTTCTCTAAGGATATGGGATGGGCAGCGATATAAATTCAGTTCTAGATGATTATCAGTTGACTGTTAATCCTGATTCAGAGATGGAAACCGATTCCAAACCAGGTCCACAAGTCTTGAAAGGGCCCCAGAACTGTTTGACAGTTAAGGGTGTTAGCTTCTTTGGAGTTACCGAGTATGTTATGAGTGGGTCTGACTGTGGACGGATGTTTATTTGGAAGAAAAAAGATGCGAAACTTGTACGAGTTATGGAAGCAGATAGAGAAGTGGTGAATTGTATTAAGCCTCATCCACACACACATATGCTTGCTAGCTATGGCATTGACAAGGACATCAAAATTTGGACACCAACAGCACTTTAAAAAGCATCTCCCCCAACAAATATCAACAGGGTATGTGTGTTTATGTGTATAATTTTGTGTATCACATATTATTATTTGATAATATGATTTAGTGTGTTTTGTGTGTTTGTTTTCGGTGGAGGTCAAATACTAATTATTTGAGGGTGTCACCAAGAGACATGGCACTCGAATTGCTTGCAATGAGAAGTCAACAAATGAGTCCGGCAATAAGGACTGATGAAGGTGATACAATGGGGTTGATTGTAACTTTTGACTCCGACAGCGCAGATAGCGAAGATGAATACTTTCATGTCCCATTTACAGCAATAGAGCAGGTGTAACTTAGACTGTATTGTGGCTGGTGGTGAAGGTAACAAGGTCGTAGGGGAGAGAAAGCACAGAAAACGCCTTCGATCTTCACACGACATTCTTTCGATGTGTACTGGTGGTGTTTTGCTTAAAAATATGTTGTGGATTATTCTAACTTTCTATTATTTTCCAGTGAGTTTGTATTTAATTCAATTTTTTAGCACTGATATATTTTTTTTTGTTTGGATAGTTTAATTTAGGGATTCTTCTAACATTGAAGATGTGAGTTTTTGAATGTCTTTCAGTTTCAATTAGGTATCCATGAGGCTTATGGGTTGTTGATTTGAAAGAATAATGGACTTTTGATCATCGAAGAGGTTACGATTGAGGTAAGTATGTATGTGTATATAGTTTGCAAAAGTGTAATTAGTCATTTGTATGAGTGTTTCAACCTCTCTTCCTGTGTATTATTGCTTTCTTTAGATGAATAGGCTTTATGCCTTATGATTTTGATTGATACGCTTTCTGGTTTTGAGTTTAGCCTTTGTAGAACATGAAATCCTATAAGTAAAAAAACAACAGAACAAATTGTCTTTCTACTTTACTAACAAATGGTCATGCAGATGGAACAACCTTACAACATGCTAGAGAAAGCATAGATCCAAATATCAAGCTGATTATTATGAAGGTACTTTTCATTCTGTATGCACTAGCTTTTGGACATTTGTTTGCACAATTTGAAGTGGCATCCACTAAATGTTGATGAATCTGTTTGAGTCTATTTGATATAAGAAGTACCAGCAGTTTTATGTGTGTTAAGCTTAAAACCCGTGAACCTCGCATGTTGAAAAATCTAACTTTTTCAACATTTTAACTAGAAAAGGCGTTTCCTTTCAAAAAAGAATTCTACATTTTACTTTGGATCTACTTGTGGAGGTAAAATTATTAAATAAATAATTCATGACTACTATAAGTAATTTTTTGTAATCTTCTGCACAGTCAAATGACGTCTTCTTTCTCTTCTACGTGGCACTCATTCTTCTCTACGGCCAAACATTCGTTTATCGCTCAACACTTCCAACAATAAGGTTAGCTTCTCTCCTATTACATATCATATTGTTTTCATAGCGCATGTGGAAATGGTGGTGGTGGTGATGTGATGGAATTAGTGGTATAGCACCAGGTTTGGAAGCTGTGGATGATGGAATTAGAAGTATATCCATATTTTTTAGCTAATCAATGGCAGAAATTTCCTCATTGTTTCATAATTCTCAGATGTCTTCTGTTATTTTTGTGATTTTGCTGGTCTTTTATTTTGTGATGATTGAATTGGTGAACATAAGTTTGGACCATTGAACTAATTTGGAAAAATCAATTTTGTGATAATTTTTTTTTATCATTTCTATATGTTCTTCCAAGAACAATCTCAAATTCTGTAGTTAAATGTAGTTAAAAATGATGATGGAAGTATGAAACTAAAAAAATGTGAAGAAAAAGTTTGAACGCATCCAATTATTTGATATTGTTGATGATTTATCTATCTGATTGTTACTTATATAATGTTCGCTTTGAAAGGCAACAACAAACTTATGCGAACATTATATTTCAACTTAAAGTATCATGTTCCATTAGTCATTACATTTTAGAGGACTTACCAGGTGAGTGGAAATTTAAGATTGTTGAAACGGCGTGGTGGTGATTGATTTTTGAAAATTATGGTTATTTTTTTATTACCCTAATGGTTTTTATGTTTCGAATGGCCCATCAAGGCAATGGGAAGTTAGCCAAAATCATACAAGTTCACACTACATTTGTCACAACAATGGCTTCAGTGGGTAGGCAAAAATAATATTTGGATATAGATTTTAAATAAAAAGAAATTCTTTGCTGGTTCATAAGTATGTTTGGGTTAGTGTTGATTTCTTTCACATAAATAAAATATATGGGTTGTATTTAGGCTCACTAATTCCACACGGTTTCTAACTGTAGTATGTCCTACAACAAGTAGTTTAGTAAATTCGATATACTTATATAGTAAGTAGAGAGTATGGTTTTAGTTGATATAAGTTAGTTTGTGACTCTGGGTTTATGTTTTGCAATTTCTTGGTAGTAGAGGCATATATCAAATAATTTAGATACCAGTGTCTTTGTTATGGGTTGGCCATTCTTAGAACATTAAGTTTACTAATCGTATTAGAGCATCACCACTAGATGTTTTTTTTTTATTTGGTGGTTACTGTCTATTTATGACTGAAGTAGTTATGAGAGGGAGACCATTGGTAAGACAACTACTAAAAACCGATTGAGCAAGTGAGTGAATGTATGTTGCAATGCAATTAAATGCATTTGATATTCTCCGTGCTCTCTCTTCGATAAAAGAACTCATGCCTCATGGGCTTCATGCGAGTCTAATAATGTGTAGTCTTATCATTTTTACTATTTTAGTATTCAGTTATCGCCGATGATAAGTCCAAGCAAACAACAAACTCCTCATTAAGTTGTAGGTGCTTTCTTTCTCCATCCTTCCATTATTATTTTTCGTAGTAACTTGGGGTGATGTGGCACCTTCCAATGCTCTCCATTCCAGCCCATTTAACTTGGGTATGTGTTATCTGACCCGACCCATGACCCTAATTTCTTACCCAAATACCCGCATATAAAAGTCTATTTCTATAATATTATCAGTCGACCCTTCCACCCTTTATGTATGTCTCTCTCATTCTCATTCAACCCTAAACTCCAAACGTAACATCTATAATCGATATCATGTACTTTCTTCTCCTTGCGCCACATGTATATCATCATTCTTCGAATATAATATTTGGGATTTAGGTAATCAAAACCCTAAATCCAATTACATGTCAAGATCTGTTTTTATACTCTTAGGGATTTCAAAGATGTAATAATCATGTTTCAGTTTTGCTCCGTCGTATGTGGATGGATGGTGGCGGTGCTCGCCGTTGCCGTCTCCCTTTCTTCACCACATCTGAGTCGGTGATGTAAGCCATTGTTAATCTAATCCCTAATTTTGATTTTGATTTTGGACGTGTGATTTTAAAAGAGCCTATGTTCTTCCATTCCAACCCATTTAACTTGGGGTATGGGTTTTCTTACCCGACCCATGCCCCAAATTTTGCACCCAAATACGCGCATATAAATATTGTCTTTCTATCATATTATTAACGCACCTCACCTCTGTTTCCCTCATTCTCATTCATATTCTCATTGAAACCTAAAATCCAATACTACGTTTCTTTTAGGTACATTTTCAGATCTTAAGTATGCCTTTGTATATATTTGCAAACAATACCTCCTGCTATGAATTAGTTTTTTTTTTTAAATAAATTGCACAACAAAAATGTTACCCTAACAAATGGTTTATCTCAATCATGGACTGTTCGCGTTCAACTAATTGAAGATATACTTTGTTTTACTTGTGGAAGACAATATCTGCATCTATAAGATCGAAAAGTAAGATTGTTATGGTGGTGAGGAACTCGATCAAGATCTGAATGTATAGCTCCACAACAGTGGAGCAACATTGGCGAAATCATAAATTGCTTTTGTATTGTAAGCGGCACAGCATTGACACAGGAACCAGCAGTAGTGGTTGTGACTCATGTCATGGCTCCACAACAGTGGATGGGTAAAATGGTCAAGCACAGGGTGTTGAAAAGATACATGATATGATAGAAAATGACGACAGAAATGGTGTGAACTGAAGGTAAATGGAAACTGAAGCTGGAACGTAGGTTTTGGTTAGAAAATGACGACAGAAATGACGATAGAAAAAGACGACAGAAATGACGATAGAAAAAGACGACAGAAATGGTGTGAACTGAAGGTAAACAGAAACTGAAGTTGGAATGTAGGTTTTGGTTAGGAAGAAGATGTACACAAAAAGGAATAATTTAAGTCAATTGTATATTTACTAAAATATGTTATAGTCTCGCATATTACAAGGGTTGTATAAAGAAAATTATCTGTTTGTAGTGTAAAATAAGACAAGTAACAAATGTTGATACATGTTACATTTTTTTCTTAGATGATGATCGTTTTGAAACAAAAGATGACCACATCAAATCAAAACATTTTCAATAGAGACTTATTATATTGTTTGATATTTTTTTTTTATTTTACTGAGAAACATTAATCACCCGATAATGAGATCCTTTCAAATTTAACACAAGACAATTCTCTTTTGCTTTGTGTTTCGCAATGACAATAAACAAGAGTCACGGACAATTTTATATAGAGTAGGTCTGTATTTGAAGGATCTATGTTTTTACACATGGGCAGTTGTATGTAGCGTTGTCAATAGTCAAGAGTAGAGATGTACTGAAGATACTAACATTAGATAAAGATGGTAGCGTTAATAATCAAACAACAAATGTTGTTTATAAAGAAATATTTAGAGATTTGTGAATAAGTATGCGATCATATTTTGCATAAATCGTTTAATTTTCTTTTTCTTTTTTACAACTTTTTGGTTGTATGATTTGTTAAGCTATATTTATTTACTTTGAATTTTAATCTTCATTTGCATGTCGTTACAATAAATATATTATTATTCATTTCATTATTTGTTTTTAAATCACGTCAAATCAAACATTTGTTGATTCATATATCCATTATTTAGTAACATTCAACCTTTTTATGATATTTTGTATGCAACCAAAATTCATACGAATTGTATTACGTAACTAAAACGTGTATATTACAATCTTATAGAATTTTCTCCACCTATTGGTTGGACCTGATACATAATTCATATATCATTTATTGAGTAACATTAAACTTTTTTATGATATTTTCCAAGTAACTCAAATTCATAGGAATTGTAATACGTAAGTTTCAATAATTAAAACTTGTATACTGCAATCTTTATAAAATAAATTTATCATTTGACTTGGGACGTACCGGGTGGACACCCGGGGCTCTAACCTAGTACCATATATAATAAGTTCAAAAAGAAAAAAGACGATGTTACACAAAAATAAAAAAGTAAACTTGCTGACCTGCTCATACAAATGCTCTATTTGTTTAGCCTGTTGTAAGACATGAGTCGACAAAAGATGATTTAGCGCTGACATCTCTACCATTTTAGTTTCAGTATCGCGCGCAACGTTTAGAAGACTTGACAGCTCTACCTGAACCAAGTGAAGTTGCTCAGCCATTAACCATAATTTCAATTTATTGACGTTGTAAAATGAGCAGGTTAAATGGGCTGGGTAATGACTAATGAGTCTATAGAGCTCGGGTCAAAAGGTGCATTTATTGTACAGGTCGGGTTGGATGAGCCCAAACACATTTTGTCTATTTTTTTCATTCGATCCACTCAACATGTTTAGATATAAAACATAACACAACTCAAATTAGCCCATTTATTAGTAAAGGGGCTAAAATTTCCAAGTTATTGATAAAAATACATGAAGAACATGTGTTTCAGTATCTAAAAGTTGATGCTGGATTTTTACGAGTTCGGGTTGGATCTTATTAGGGTCTCTGGTCTCTGAACTTGTTTGTTCCCTCGACTCCAAATTGTTGCCGACATCAGTGGAAGTTTTCACAGAAGTCTGTTTTCTTCTAGGCATAGCTCGATTAATAGCGTCTTGAAATCGTACAGCTCTGAGTTGATCAAACTGGGATGTAACTGAATGAAGCTTTTCACTTAATATTAAAATCTGGAATCAGAATATATAGTAGTAATCAAAATTATCAGCAATAGGCAAACTGATTACAATCACTCATTAAGTGTTAATAATACTACTTAACCAAAAATACATTTTGAGCCCAAGCTTATCGTCAAATGTCTCTTCTATTACGAAGACCACCTGGGCACGATACTTATCCAGAGGATGTCCATTTTTAATAAATAATGAATGTGTTAATTATGGCTACAAAAGCAATATTATTACGGTAATAATCTAAATCTTACTTCATGTTCAATGTTGTCCCTCTCCTCTTCTGTGGTGCGGTGAGGGTTTTTGTTATAATCCTTCCTATGCTTTACCAAGAATAGTTCTAGTGTACCAATGCTCTCTAGCTAAAAACGTAAAACAAAAATAAATATATAGGAGATCAAATAAGAAGCACAACAAGTTTGTATTTTGAAGGGCATATTGCTACTTAGATATGTATACCGTCTTTAATGCAGCCTTGGCAAAATGTGATCTTTCCCAAGGTTTGTGGATGATGAAGGATGCGATAAGAGCTGCCCTTTTGGCCTGTCACATTAATCACACATCAGGAACTACATGTTTATTATTGTTCGATACATACAAATACACTAAAATCCAGTTAGAGTCGAAACATTGCTATGGATAACCCGTTGGGACTGGTCAGGAAACGGATAGCTTCCGGCGCCAGGGAGCCAAAGGTATCAAAAGCAAGGGGGACAAAAACATGCTGCTTCAAATGTACATTAGCTTGAAAACCTAGTATTCTCAAATACAAGTTAGATAATGAATTGATCATGTTGCAAATTCAGATGAATTTTCTGTAATGTGCAACATGATCAATTTGGAGATTTTAAAATGGAAACGATTCGAGCCATATTGTTTGATGAGTATAATAACGGTCGTATTTACGGTATATTTTGTTACCGACTATAAATAGTTTAGCTTACATTTAATTTGAGTAAAACGTTCCAACTAGTAGGTATTTAGATAGTACTCGCTAATATGGGCTAGCCCACTTGGTAGATGCACATGCCTCTTAGTGGAAGGGGACCAACCTAGGTTCAAACCTGGGCAAATGAGTATTTTAGGATTATTGATGTAAAGTGGAGTAAGAGTAACATTTGCCGCTTAAAAAAAATAATAATAATACACAGTACCCATGGCTAAGTCATGTATTATATTAATAATATAAAGTTAATCAGTATTCAATACGGAATAATTAAAATGGGATTTATTTTAACTATCCCATAAAAATACAACAAAGCCTATAGTTTAAACATCAGCAAAGATGCTGTAATGTTTGGAGTCCACAGCAATAAGCCTGAGAGCAGCAACTGCTGCTGCAGCAGACATAATTGAAAAGACAATTACATTGAGCCAATGCCATGATTTCTGTAGAGAAGTGAGTTTGTTCCCTTTAGCCACCAAATACATGTGGTTTGCAAGTATAAATGTAAGTGGGAAGGTGCTGATGGCTCCTGTCAGGCTCATGAAGTCTCCGATGAACGGCAGTGCTGCTGCTAGTAAGGTCGTCACCGCTATGTAACCGCCTCTCACCACCACTCTGAATGCCAGGTTTTTTACAGCTAGTGCACTTCCTTTGATTCCGTATTTTGTATCCAGAAACTCGTACATTGGACTTGCAAAGATCTATGAAAACAAAACGAAAATGTATAATACAGTACTAGACTAGTTTTTGTAAAAACATGTTTGTGAACCGCCCATTTCGGCCCATCTAGTATTCATTTTTTTTGTGTTTTCTAGGTAACCATGAGAACCCGTTACTTGAAAACACACTAAACCCCACCAATGCCCTGCTAACCAATGGGGTCAGGTACAACGTCGTGGCGCTGGTCAGGTGGCCTTCAAAGGGGTCAAAGTCCACTAGATTTGAACCTGAGACCTCTACTAGAGGAACTTGGGCACTTACCATTGCACCACCCCCTTGAAGGTTGAAGCATACGAAAAACTTTAAAGTCGCATGCGTTCTTGGTCAAACATTCAGTGGAATATGGTCAAAGTTGCATCATGTGAAATGAATAACATAAAAGAAGGCTTACATGCAAAGCTATAACAGACTGAAGACAGGCAGATATATTGGCAAATGCCTTAACCCAAACTGGCCCATGGACACTGTTGAGTAAATAAGCATCTGCATCATTCCCATAAGCCCAATAACCCATGAAGGCAACAGCATATAATGGCACAACTCCTACTGTAAATTGGAAGTATAACCCTTTCATCATATTCTTAACAGCTGGCTGTCTCACTGTTGCCTAGAAAAAAAAAAAAAAAAAAAACCTTATTCAGAGATCTGCTTATTACCGAATGAATATGACTTCTGTAACTCTACTTGACACACTAAGCATGTTCTGGGTCAACCCAACTTGACCCGTTTGTAACAGATTTAGCGGTCTCTAACCTGTATCTCTGGGAGCATTCCTGTGTTGAAAGCAAAAACAAGACTTGCAGATGCACCAATAGTTGTGAAGACCCGGCTTATGTCTGACCCTGGAATGCTATAGTCCCTAGGTGGAGCTCTGATCCCTTTAAAGAACATATGAAATCGGTTTAACTTTGGTATGTTGTTTAAATGGGTGTAAAAGTGTTAGCTGTGGTGTAAGAGACTATACCATCGCGAAGAGACAGGGCAAATGCTATGGCGATGTATGCTAGACTGAAAAACGTTGAAAATCCAAGCCAAATTCTTAAAGCCGAAAGATGAGGGATACAAATTGCGAAAAGGCCACAAGCGACGCCCGCCATTACAATAAAATAGGGGAGCTTCATGGCATTGTCATCCCTGAAGAGTACATAAACAGCCTACAAAATCAAACCACAATGCTATAGATGAGTGATAAAATTTTTTAATAGTTTCATTGGATACCCTAAAAGATAAATAGTATGATGTTCATTAGATAGAGAGTAGAGAGGGTAACAAAATGCATAAAGAACGTCGAGGCAGGTTGGGTAACAGGTCAAAACATGTTGAGGTTGAAGCATACCTTTTTTGTATGGGTCGGATCAAGTCATCCCACTTAACAACTATTGTCATTTCTAGGAAAAAATATTACAAATAATTAATTCTTTAACTATAATAAAAAATATTATTACAGTGGATAAACTATATTTTTATAAAACAGTTAACGAAGTTGTATGCAACAAATACAGACTTTGTGCAACCTCCAACTTGTCCGACCCGTTCCCCATTTTAGCTACCCATTTGGAATAGAAATATAGAATACCGATCCAAACTGACCCATTCATAAGTAAATGGGTCGATATTGTCACCTCTAAAACAATTTGGGCTTATTGACGGTACCTTAAGAGCCTGACCAGCCAAGATGACATAACCGACGTTGATCATGAAAAGGTTTATATACTGCAACACCCACGTAAGAGAATAAGCTTTCGGGCCTGCAATTGTTCAAAAAGCCTCAGTTAAATGTCTACATTTAGTAACCACTAACTTACACATACAGGCGACACATACACGCGTGCACATGACACAATATTCTATTAAAGTTTGTTCATTACCATATATAAATCCTGCAAGATCTCTGTATCTGATATGCCTTTTGCCACCAAACTCATGTAGCATTGCAATAAGAGCATTTGCATTGAGTGATATTAGTGTAGCTAGGATTAAACCCACTACTCCACCTACCCAACCAAGCGGAACCATGACTGCGCCCGGATATCCCAGAACATACACGCTGTTGATACCCGTTGTAAGAACAAAACCCGCTTGAAACCACGAGTCTGCATCAAGTGATCAAAATCTCCATATTATACAACCATCAAATAATACAAGTTACAAAAAAAAAAAAAAAATCATTTTATATAATGAGTGAACCATTTTGATACCTTTTTTTTTTCCCTAAATACAACTGATTTCAACCTAATGTATATATGTGTGGCCCTCGGGGGGCAAAAGTAAAGTTGCACTAGTTTTAATGTTATTTTACTAATTTCGTGAAAATAACGTTAAAAATGACGGACGGTTAATCATGCATCATGTGGTGGCGTTGATACCAAACCACATCGAGCCGGGGGTCTCACTGGAAGCAGCCTCTCTATTCTTAAGGGTAGAGGTAAGGCTGTCTACATCCTACCCTCCTCAGACCCTACCTTAGCTTTTTTATAGGTGGGATTAACTAAGTATGATGATGATGATGATGATGATGATGATGATGATGATGATGATGATGATGATGATGATGATGATGATGATGATGAACTGATTTCAACCTAAGCCCATTTTAGTTAGAACCCATTTTGATTTTACCATAATTGAAACTTTTTTAAGACAACCCGATACAACCCTAACTCATTTTGCTCATAACCCCTCTTGACCCATTACCAGGGGCGAAGTATATATGGGGCCAGGGGTGGCCCTGCCCCCCTGTTTTTTGGCGTAGTAGTGGAAATTTGCGATTTTCATAGGTAAATTGAGTTCGGGTTGAGTCCGGCCCCCGTTGATTTTCCATTACCGATAAAAAAATTGAGTTCGGTCCCCGCCGATTTCGAAACCAAGCTCTGCCAATTACCCATTGCCGAGCCTAAAGGAGTTATAAAGGAATAAAAGCATAGAACTTTATTGAATGGTCTGTAATGTTAACAAAAAATTGAAGTTTTCACAAGATAGTATTTAATTTTGTTGTATCAAATTACAAACATTTGACTAGCATGTACTTTAGTAAACATGACTGAGCACTATAACCAATTTTCAAAAGTACCGGTAAAAAAAAGGATAAAAAGTAAGGAACTTTATTGAATAATCTGTGATGTTGACTACTGACAAATATGCACGTTACCCAGAAAAGTAAACAAGTCAATAACTTTGCAATTATCATGAGACTTCCCAACATGGAAAAATTTGAAGTTTTCACAAGATGAGTCAAAAGCAAACTTAAAGATTACGAGTATTATTTTTAAGTGCAAACCAATAAATCTCGATCACTCTTGAAGTATCCACTGGATAAAGGAGTACTTCAAGAGTAATCCGGATCCACCAGTAATTTCACACCAGTTCCCATAAGGAAAGCAAGGAGAGTGTCACTTCACCAAGGATTGACAGATAGTATTTTTGTTGTACCATATTAACCAAAGGGTACTTGGCTAGAATAAAAATATTCTGAATCTTTGCCTCTTTGATACAAGTGAATATCATCTTGATAACAATTTGAGCATATGTGATATTTAACATGCTTGATATAGTTTTGTAACTCCGGGTTTCAGTTGCTTCTTGGCCCGTTTGTTTTCTAAATTTTTTATACAAGTTTCGCCGTTATAAACTAACAATTTGAATTAATGTAACAAAAATTATGTAACTTGAGTTCTAAATAAAAAATTGTTGTGTGAAAACCCAAAACATGTTATTAAGATAGATGCAAAGTTCCTTGTTTGGCTTCTGACTTCTGATTATTTATCTTGGTTTTTTGAGTTAAAATAATCATTTCCCATATCCATATCCATATCCAAACACCCCTTATTCCCTTGGATAAATTTTTCCAAAGAATAAAGCGGAATCCCATTAATAATTAATAGCATAACTATTTATATAATTTGTGAAGGGTGGTATATCCCAGTCACAAAAAAAAAAAAAAAAAAAAAATACATGTACAATATATTATACTATAATATATTATACTATAATAATCAATATAACATTAAAAAAAAACTAGAAATGAGTTTAGTAAAACTTCCATTAACATAAATTAGTGAGTAAACTACAGTAGCAACAAGATAAAACAGTTGCATCTTGATTTTAAGATAGGGTGCGTCTGGTTTGCGGAATTCTAACAATATTAACCCCCAATGAAACAATATTATCAATCTTATATATAATTTTTCCTCACTAAATTGCAAAACTCATATTAATTCTAAATCAGAAAGACAAAACAATAAAGCCAGTAGTAACTGATAAACCAAACATAAACTAATCAGTAAAACTGTAAAAAAAAAAAAAAAACTAACCGCTACTAATCTGATGAGCAGTTTCGGGTATTTGAATAGCAACTGATTCATCAGAGTAAACTTTAGTAGGACGATTAGAAACGACGTCGTCTCGCTTATCCTCCATTTTAGTCACAAAACAATCTTGTTTTTCTTCTTCACTTGACAAAAGATATTCTCTCTGTTCGGCTTCCCAATTGGGTATGTTTTCCAAATAATAAGCCAGCGATATATACTTATATATATAAACCGGTAGGTATATGTATATGCATATTCTCCCTTATCTTATTGAGAGAGAGTATCTTTATTGAGTGTGAAATGTGAATGCACACAACAAACAACAAATAATAATTTAAACGGATTGGGTTGGATTGACGAAGAAGTATTCAAATTGAGTATGCAAATTAGGAGACTGGTGGGATTGTGGGGAACGATTACGCACTCCCAAAACTGCGTCAAGATTGACACATATTTATAGATATGATGGTAGGTTTTATTGTTATTTTTATATAATATTTGTAATAATAATAATATGGGATATGTATAATCTGATTATATATTATTATTATTATTATTATTATTATTATTATTATTATTATTTTTTTGATGTATTGATATGAGTTATGAGTTTTAATTGCGAGTTGTGACAATCATGATGATGAACGAATCGAATTTAAGGGAGGAGAGAGAAAACTGAATCTAATAAAAAGTCGTTGACGTGTAGGGATTGGTTGCCAACTTTATGTTTTTGTTTTGTGTTATGTTTGGTTTTTTTATGTAAAAGATTTCAAAGGGGACTTTTTTTTTCTTTATTTTGTTTTCATTTTATGCGGTGACTTACTAAATACTGTAGTAGTTAAAGAGGAATGTTGGTACTGTAGTAGTTAAAAGAGAATGTTGGTGTCGTGTCAGTGAGGTAGACGATGATGTAGTATGTGTTTGGAAAAACTTACAGCATATGAAGATTGTTGTGAATCAGAATTGAAAACAAACAGGAAGAAAACTGAACAGATTAGAAAAGGAACCGGGCTTGTGTTTGGTACCATTCCTTTAAACAGATTCGTCGTCTGTTCCCAGGGTACACTGGTTCAACAGTGCGGCGGTGCACTGCGGACTATCTCACTTTCCTGAAAAGAAACCGAAAGTAGACTGCCTCTGAAAATTGTTAATGCAGCAATAGACAATGCGAGTGAATATGTATCTGTTGTGTGTTGTGTGTAGTCTTTTCTGCACACAGGAAACTCTATTATATACTCGAACCAGCCAGTATGAAGCTGACGTGATTAATCTCTATTAATCACAAATAATAATGGGAATGATTAGGAGTTAAAGCTGAAGACCAAGAGTCTCTGTAACAGTCAGTCTGTAGCTGAAGACTAGGAGACGTGAGTGTAACTCCTTCTTTTGGAAGCCTTCTTAAAGTCACAACATAAAAATAAATAGGTAGCAAAAACCGTGTCGCGCGGACCCAGGTTTTTCGAGCTGCATTCGTGTTCGCAGATGCGGGCGTCGCGTTGGTTCAAGAATTTTTCCCGAACCAGAACCCATTTTTGCACCCCCCCTGCGCGCGCGGGCAGGTGCCAGGGTATAAAGTAACTTAACATTTTGATTCTTCCACTCAAGCTTCACCTTATAAAGTCCTCCAATTTCCATCTCCCCACCAACGTGGGACACAACCAACTCTCATTCACTTCTATAATATCCAACAATCCCCCACATGAATGGGAGTTATTCTCAGAAATAACCTCATTCCGATTAAATTTCAACAGTTGAGTTTTGCATACGATAGGTAGATGTGACCCTTTGAACCTTCGCTTATGAAACGCACTTAGCCCACTGGCTCTGAGTAAAACGCGATGTCTTTGAAGTCGTCTGCCGTTTGTGTGGACGACAATACGCTTCACACAAAACTCTCTCTGACAACGTCAAGTCCTCATTGTTGTGTCCATTATGGTCATGGACATGTGCCTGGTTCTGCAAGAGCTATTAAGTATTGTGCCCCAACAATACCCTTCGAAGAGACCCCACTTCTCTCTCACATAGGTGATCTACTAGGACTGGTTACCTCAGTCAAATCATTAAAAGCCATAAGCTTAACCTCAACCTTGTCACTTTTTAGGAATGGACTAGGAAGCTTTTTAAATTTATAGTAAGCTCCCCTTTTCAAACGTGGGCCAACTCTCCCCCACAGTGACCTTCGTCAGTTCATACAATTAGGTTGTCCTATTGAACTCAGATCTTGGGATCTCCAGTCAGCTGAGTTAGGTTTCCTTCGCATAAACTTAGCCTTTCATGGGCTTTAGTCCCATTCCCATTGATGACTTCTGAACTAACTCTCTGCTTAAGCCTTTTGTTTGCGGATCCGCGATGTTAGACTTCACATAGTCAACAGTGATAACCCTTGTAGATATTAGTTGTCGTACCGTATTATGTCTACGTCTTATATGCCTGTTCTTACCGTTATACATTGTGCTATGAGCTTTGCCAATTGCCGATTGGCTATCACAATGTATGCATATGGCCGATGCCGGCTTCGGCCATCTTGGTATATCCTCAACAAATTGACGTAGCCATTCTGCCTCTTCACTTGCTTTATCTAAAGCAATGAATTCTGATTCCATCGTGGATCTAGCAATAACAGTTTGCTTAGATGATTTCCACGATATCGCTGCACTACCAAGTGTGAACACATATCCACTTGTTGCTCTGGAATCACTCGCGTCAGATATCCAATTTGCATCGCAGTAACCTTCAATAACTGCTGGATATCTACTATAGTGCAGCCCGTAGTCCCGTGTGTATCTCAAGTACCGAAGCACCCGTGTCATGCAACCCTAATGAGTTGAATTTAGGTTGCTCGTGTATCTACTTAGCTTGCTCACAGCATATGCTAAGTCTGGTCTGGTATAACTCATCAGATACATCAGGCTGCCAATAATTCTTGAGTACACTAATTGGTTAACAGGCTCATCTCGATTTTTAGTTAGATGTTGACTCGTGTCAATGGGAGTTCTAGCCACATTAGAGTCATTAGCATTGAATTTCTCAAGAATTTTGTCCACATAGTGAGACTGACTTATCACAAGTCCATTCTGGGTTCGTGTGATCTGTACTCCCAAAATCACATCCGCTAATCCCATATCTTTCATGTCAAACCTTGCTCTCAGGACGTCCTTTGTAGATTTTATCATTTTCTCATTACTACCAGCAATGAGCATGTCATCCACATACAGACATAAGATGACATATCCATCTGGTGTGTCTTTCACATACACACACTTGTCACATTCGTCGATTTTGAACCCAGAAACAAGCATGACATGATCAAACTTTTGATGCCATTGTTTTGGAGCTTGTTTCAAACCATATAAAGATTTTACAAGCTTGCATACTTTCTTTTCTTGTCCCTTGGATATGAAGCCCTCGGGTTGTTCCATGTAAATCTCTTCCTCTAGATTTCCATTTAAGAAAGCCGTTTTCACATCCATTTGGTGAACTTCCAATCTTCTAATGGCTGCAATGGCAAGAACCATCCTGATGGATGTTATTCGCATAACAGGCGAATATGTGTCAAAATAATCCAAGCCTTCTCGCTGTTTATATCATTTGATCACCAATCTTGCCTTGTATTTATCAATGGTGCCACCTGGCTTCATCTTTTTCTTGAAGATCCATCGATATCCTAGTGGTTTGCATCCCGTTGGAAGATCCACTAATTCCCAGGTGTGGTTTTGTAAAATAGATTCTATTTCACATTTTATAGCCTCCTTCCACTGAGGTCCATCCGAGGAATTTACCGCTTGTAGGTAAGTTTGCGGTTCCTCCTCGACCACATAGGTGAGGAAATCTGGACCAAAGGATTTTTCAATCCTTTGTCTTTTACTCCTTCGGATTTCACTTTCATCGATTTGAGGTTCATCATTTGCAACCTCTTCTCTTGAAACACCTTCCCTAGTTGGGTTTGATGGGCCTGGTTCATCATCTAGAACACTATCATCAAATGGGTTTGGTGAACCCAACTTAGGTCTATCCAAGCATGGATATATGTGCTCAAACCAAGAAGCATCCTTAGATTCCAATATAGTGTCGTTAGACACTCCAGGATTCTTGGAGTCATGTACAAGAAAACGAAGTGGACCGCCCAAACGAGTGTATCCAATGAGCACACAATCTACAGTTTTGGGTCCTATCACAAGACGCTTTGGTGGTGTCACTACCACCTTAGCTAGGCAACCCCACACTCGCAAGTGATTGTATGATGGTTTGACTCCCGTCAGTAATTCATACGGTGTTACATCCTTCTTCTTACGGGGAATCAAATTTAGGATGAAGTTTGCTGATAACAATGCTTCCCCCCACATGTCCTCGCTCACCCCAGAGCTTATCAACATGGCATTCATCATTTCTTTCAATGTTCGATTTTTACGTTCTGCTATGCCATTTGATTGTGGTGAGTAAGGAGGTGTGAGTTC
Source organism: Ambrosia x helenae (assembly GCA_030844895.1). Taxonomy (NCBI): domain Eukaryota; kingdom Viridiplantae; phylum Streptophyta; class Magnoliopsida; order Asterales; family Asteraceae; genus Ambrosia; species Ambrosia x helenae. Next base: position 19,828 of record JAUTDX010004900.1, on the reverse strand, counting down.
ATGTATGATTCCACTTTTCGCACAAAAATCAGCAAAAGGTGAAACATATTCACCACCTCTATCACTCCTCACCTTTTTTATCTTTCGATTAAGTTGATTTTCAACTTCGGCCTTGAACACAACAAATTTGTCAATAGCCTCGTCCTTACTCTTAAGTAGGTACACATAGTAAAATCATGTGCTATCATCAATAAATGCTATGAAATACTTGTTCCCACCTCTAGTAAGAATAGCTTTCAAATCACATAGATCGGTGTGGATCAAATCAAGAGGACTAGTGATTCTTTCAACCTTTTTGAATGACGTTCCTGTTTGTTTTGCTTCGACACAAATTTCACATTTGTGGTTTGAGTCAATATCAATTTTAGGTATGCTATTCAATTTAATTAAATGTCGAATGGAATTAAAATTCACATGACCTAGTCTACCATGCCAAACATTAGAAGACTCAAGCAAGTAAGCAGAATTATCGTTATTCATTCCATTCATCACGGTTACATTCAACTTAAACATACCATTTAGGGCATAGCCCTTACCAACATACATTCCACCTTTGGTCAACACGACCTTATCCGACTCAAACACCATTTTGAACCCAAACTTGTTCAACTGCCAACCAGACACAAGATTCTTGCGAATCTCAGGAACATACAACACATTTGACAAAGTAAGTTCCTTTCCCGACGTCATCTTCAAAACCACATTTCCTTCACCTTTGATATCCGCGGTAGCAGAATTCCCGATGAAGAGCTTTTCACCAGTAACTTCCTTAAAAGTGTTGAAAAAGCTCTTGTCAAAGCACACATGCCGGGTTGCCCCGGTATCAACCCACCAATCCTTGGCATCATTACCAACTAGGTTTGCTTCGGTCACCATCATTGACAAATCGGAAATCATAGCAACAAGCTTATCAATCATGTTTGCTTGTTGGGCATTTTATTTCTTGGGAAGCTTGCATTCACTTGCTTTATGCCCCGGTTTGTCACAATTATAGCACGTTCCATTGAACTTCTTCCCAAACCCACCTTCAGGTCCAAGGTAGGAGCTCTTCCCGTTGGTTTTCTTAAACCCAGCCCATTTGTTGCTTTTGTTACCCTTTGATGATTGACCATGTTCAACAAAATTAGCTTTAGCGACTTCATGACCGACAGTTCTCTTTTGAGCAACTTTGTTGTCTTCTTCAATACGAAGACGCACAACCAAGTCTTCAATTGTCATTTCCTTTCGCTTATGCTTCAAATAATTCTTGAAATCAATCCAACTTGGTGGCAAGTTTTCAATAATAGCCGCAACTTGAAATGTCTCGCTAAGCATCATTCCCTCCGCGTGTATATCATGAAGAATAACTTGTAACTCTTGGACTTGACTCATGACATTTTTTGAGTCCACCATACAAAAATCCAAGAATTTAGCCACCACAAATTTCTTTGTGCCCGCATCTTCAGTTTTATACTTGCATTCCAAAGATTCCCATAACTCTTTGGCCGTCGCGGCTTTGCAATACACATTGTAAAGCGAATCCACCAATCCATTAAGGACATAGTTTCGGCACAAAAAGTCCGAATGATTCCAAGCATGAATCGCACTCACAGTTTGAGTGTCCATTTCCTCTTCAGCAACATGAGGAACGGATTCGGTCAAAAACCTCGCAAGGTTCAACGTTGTCAAATAAAAGAGCATATTTTGTTGCCAACGTTTGAAGTTCACACCAACGAACTTATCTGGTTTTTCAGCATGGCTTGCTACCGCATTCGGCAACAGTGCCACTAAACTAGTGGTAACAGCAATAGCAGGGGTGAACACTGCAGAAACTACAGCGACAGTAGACATGGGCTGCGAGTTTTCCATTTCTGAAAAGAAACCGGAAACTGTTAGAACAAAAATCTGTTTAAGTTTGTTGGAAAAACTTACAACAAAATGAAGACTGTTGTGAATCAGAACTGAAAACAAACAGGAAGAAAACTGAACAGATTAGAAAAGGAACCGGGCTTGTGTTTGACACAATTCCCTTAAACAGATTCGTCGTCTGTTCCCAGGGTACACTAATTCAACAGTGCGGCAGTGCACTGCGGACTATCCCACTTGCCTGAAAAGAAACCGGAAGTAGACTGCCTCTGAAAATTGTTACTGCAGTAGCAATAGACAATGCGAGTTAATATGTATTTGTTGTGTGTAGTCTTTTCTGCACACAGGAAACTCTATTATATACTCGAACCAGCCAGTATGAAACTGACGTGATTAATCTCTATTAATCACAAATAATAATGGAAATGATTAGGAGTTAAAGCTGAAGACCAAGAGTCTCCGTAACAGTTAGTCTGCAGCTGAAGACTAGGAGACGTGAGTGTAACTCCTTCTTCTGGAAGCCTTCTTAAAGTCACAACATAAAAATAAATGGGTAGCAAAAACCATGTCGCGCGGACGCGGGTTTTTTCGAGCTGCATTCGTGTCCGCAGATGCGGACGTTGCATTGGTTCAAGAATTTTTCCAGAACCAGAACCCATTTTTGCACCCCTCCGCGCGCGGGTAGGTGCCAGAGTAGAAAGTAACTTAACATTTTGATTATTCTACTCAAGCTTCACCTTATAAAGTCCTTCAATTTCCATCTCCCCACCAATGTGGGACACAACCAACTCACATTCACTTCTATAATATCCAACAGTATGCGATGTTTAAGCGGGTCAGTGCGAATTAGACGAGTAATGGTATATGGGATTGGTCGTTGGGTTGTTATTCAAGCATGACAGATGGAGGTAGCGGAGGTGAGGATGATGAGATGGATGTATGGACAAATAATGTTGGATTGGATAAGAAATTAAGTTTTTTCTGGAGAAGTTGAACGTGACATGCATATCAGATAAGATAAGGGATGTGAGGTAAAGATCATTTAGTCATGTCTAGTGGAAATACATGATGGCTCTTGCCTCTTGTAAGAAGCGTGCATACTCATAGTGTAGGTAGTTTTTCACACTCGAGCTTTGTTCACGCTTGGCTCCTTTATTATTTATTAATCCGTTTATATTAATTATAATTATTATTTTATATATAATTTTGTTTTTTCATAATTTTATACATAATAATTATTATTATTTAATATATAAATTTAAAAGTTACATAAATGGTGGGCTCGTTTAGGCTCGTGAGCCGGCACGAACACGATAAGTTAGGCTCGAGCTTGTTTAAGCTCAGCTCGTTTTGAGCTTTTTTTGAGCCGAGCTCGAGTAACTCGGTTCATTTTGCTACTTGTGCTATTTTTATTTTATATTTATCATTAGTTAATTTTTAAAATCATTAGTTAATTTTTAAAATGTTTATTATTAATTATAGTTTGATCATTTATTGTATTGTGATATAGGTTTTTATATTAGATTGGGGCTAAACACTACTAGAAAATTGAGCAATTGCGATAGCGATTCCGGTCGCAAAGCGGTCGCAATTGTCCTTTTGCGACCGTTTTACGACTGTAAAGGTAGTCGGAAAAACACTCGACGCAAATGCCCTATTGCGTCCAAGTTGCGACCGTTGTTATCTTTTTCCGACCCATATTTTGCGACTATAACAGCGGTCGCAAATATTGCGACTGCTGTGAGGTTATGTTTGTAACGAGAAACCTGCGACCGTTTTGCGACAGCTTTTCTTGCAACCGTTTTGCAACCGCTTTCCTTGCAACCGTTTTGCGATCGCTTGTCTTTTGCAACCGCTTTTGCGTCGCAAAATATTTTTCTTATCTATTTGATTTTTAGCTTTTTGGAGCTATTTTCTATTTTAATCTTCTTATAACATCATATTTTTAGAATTTAAGCATTTATTGGGAATTCACAAAGTTATATAAAACATTCTACTTGAAACATCAATATCTGAGTTAACATAAAAAACACAATTAAAATAAAATGTTTATAGCGTAAGTCGATGATTAGACGTTTTGAAACCTAACTTTTAACATCGCTTCAATGTTTGCCATCCTTTCGTTCATAGCCTCTTTCTCTGCCTTATCTTTCTCTTTTTCCATCACCAACTCCGCAATAATTCCGTTCAGCCTTTCTTTCTCTTCTTCTTTTTCTTTCACTACATCTTGGATGATCGCGTTCAACTTTTCAATCTAATAAACCAATGCAAAGTGTTAAAGATGAAATTTATTAAATTCAAATTGGAAAAGCTACCCGAACCCAAACTAATGTAACCCGTTATGACCGACCACCCGACCCAAAACTGTTCTGAACCGACCCTGTTTTGACTCGACATGCCACCCAAAACCGTTCTGAACCGACCCGTTATCCCATTTCTCTATAACTGGTAGCTGCATATAGCCTATCAAGGTAAGAAAGATGGTTTAAAAAGGAACATTAAAGGCTTACCAAAAACAATACATTCACATTTTCACTTTGGGATTTGGTATTCATATTATGCAATCCATTTCATATTACCAAAAAGATTGCAGCAGAACAGTGCCTATATCTTATGAATTTGAATCTAATTATCATGTATATGCAACAGGCAACAAGATTGCAGCAGAAGATTGCAGCAGAAGTTAGATGTTTTCGATAAAAATAGGCAACAAGATTGCAGCAGAAGTTAGATGTTTTCGATAAAAATCGTGATCTTTTATAACAACTTTCAATACTCACTCAAGATTCGGGTTTAGAATTTTTTAGTAATAACAAAACTAGAGGTGGCGGTTTGACCATATACTTACAAACGGGTCAATATATATTATCTTTAACAGGTTGCCTGAGTGTAATTTAAATGTATGCAAGCTTTTAAGTCATTTTATTCTAACAGGTTGACCAGAAGTCTAGCCGACCCGATTTGCCACCACTAAACAGCTAATATATAATACTAACCTCTGGTTCAGCTGATTTTGGTTCTTCCCCTTTGCTGCATAATCATGTGGGAGTGCTTTACCTGCTCCCTTTAACCAAAAGCACTTTGTTCACCAACCTTCGGGATCAGTAAGTTGATGTACCTAAAAAATGGAAAAGAAGATTAAAACAATGAGGAGAATATGCAAATTGATATACGAAGCGTAAAGTCGCGTGATCGACCACCCCAAAGAAGCAGGTTTTCACTTTTCAATACCCTGTTGCAGATATTGTATGAGATCATAACCTGCAGTTGATCACTTATCATAGGCATCTGCACATGTGCGGATCATGAAGTTTGCTGCTTGTCTCTCGCTCATCTCGGGATTAAATCTCTTTCTTAGATTACCAATTTGGTCTCCTCTGCTAAAACATGGTAATCCACTTTCTACCATCATTAATACTGTGTTTATAATCAATCGAACTGGAAATCACAAACAAGAACACGATCTGCACCTGCTTCTGTTATGAGGTTTGCTACTACCTTTGCAGCTATAGATTCACGCACTTGAGTCTGAATCAATCGAATGTTCATTTATCAACATTTTAGAATGAAACAAGTATGAACGAATCTACAAAATATATAACCAAACTCTAACAACCTTTAATTTTTCAGGACAGTCATGTAAGAAACTTTCCAAAGTCTCGTCATCCTTATCAAATAAAAATAAGACAACATAACTAGCTGAGAGCGAATCTCCTCACCTGATTTCTCTTGAGCGACTGTAACATCCTCTTCAGCCTTCAACCATGCAGCTCTCTCTTCTGCCAATCGTCGTTCAAGACTCAAAGTTCTCTCCTTCAGTTTCGGCTCAACCTTGGTGAACAAGCATAAAACTTAAACTATTGACAATCAATCAACTTTGGTGAAAGAAATATGTATATATAAATTAGTGGCAGATTAGCTACTAACAAAATGGTAAAATAGACAAGTGATTAAAATGCTTTCATATTGAATATGCAAAGCAGTAATTACAATAATCATGTTATAATACCATTTCAAATATTTGCTTAAAGTGCACATCATGCAATGGATCTGTCCGCGTTGATACTTCCAGTTCGGTATATGGCTTCAATGTCATCGTGGAACCCCAACATATCCAGCTCCAATACAACAAATCTTCACCATTTCTGCGTATTCTCAATACACAACGAATCAGAATAAGCATCAAGTCACATAGAATGCAACAAACAGAGGATTCAAAATGAAACCAATTTGCACAACCTTAAAGACTTGAAATCTTATGTTTAATAAAATTATCATAAAAGAAAATTTTATTGTTAATTTTGTCAGCTAATGCATAACGACAACCTCGCGTAACCATGTCATCCCAAAAGTCAAATTATAGTCAATACTCAATAGTATGGTGATCCAATTTGTGCTATATGATTGAACCAGATCTACATTCACAAAGCCTCCCAATACCCTAATCTAGCCAGATAGTACAAGTGTACAACAGAACGAAAATAAGACAGAAAGAAAGAAAACACTTATTTACATCAGCAGCCTCAACACGGGCACCATTCTGCAACAAGACATCTGCAGCCGCAACGGAACCCCGAACAGCAGCCCAATGCAATGCTGTCTGCCTGACGTTATCAACAACATGGACATCCCCACCATGCTATACCATCAAAAGTCAAAACAAACAGTTGATATGTTATTCTTTCCAATGTCAGATCTAGTTAGTTAAATATGCGTGCGTATGAGGAGGGGAGGGGATTAATCGGAGTGACTAGGGAATGTTACAACATTGGGAATTGGTAATACCTGAATAATACAGTGAGCAAGATGAGGAAAGTTATTTAGAGATGCCTAGTGAAGAGGGTAATAGCCATTAGCATTAGGGCAATTGGTAATACCTGAATAATATAGTGAGCAAGATGATGTTTTCTCACTCAAATCTTTTTCCAAATAGCTAAATGCTTCCCTAAGGTGGCAAGCCAAAGCAAACTAGAACAAATAGTTGTTTCGTAACAAGTAACAACACATATCAAACCATTATATCTCTATAGTTGGAGTATGATCCCCATTCTTGTTCATGAATGTCTGACACCATGAATTATGAAACTGCTAAAAGTACCAAACTAAGCGAGTATATCAGCATAAGTAAAAAACTGGTTGATACACATGATCTACATGCTTAAAAAAGTGACAGATAGGATATCAATGTGATGTACGACAACATAATATGCTTGACTACTCTCGAAAGTGGTAAGCTAGTACCATCCAGAAAGAAAAGTAATAAAACCATCCATAACTACTCAGAAAGAGATAAATTATAATATGAAAAAGAATTAACTTACATGCTAATGATTAGATAACAAACAACGCATCACTCTAAATCTTCATCATCAAAATTAAGCATGATGTAGAATTAATCCTCGTCGGCTAAGAAATTGACAGAACTCTTATATAACTAGCCACCTAAACTGTTGATGTTAATAGCACCTAAACAAGGGTGGCTTCTCAGTCCACTTCCAGATTAACACATTCTATACTCACGAGTCCTAACACGATCTAAACAGAAAAGCCAGCATTACAGACTAACTCATATGAATCACTAAACTCTCCAGATCTGTATACTTAAGCTATTGTATCCTCTAAACAAACCTAATCAAACGCACTTACATTCTAATTCTAAAATATAGATAAACAAACCGAAAATCAGATAAAACAACGAACAATTGAATCAGTTAGATCATTCAACAAAACAATCGAATCATTCAAATTTACTAAGGGCCCTAAAATCATTCAGATCAATTCAACAAAACAATCATAAAATCATTCATTCTAATTAGGTTACCTTCACAAACTGTAGGTGAGCTTCGATGTTGTCGAGCTTTGATGATTCAGGGAGATAATATGAGACGATGATTCATGTAGAGGTTCGTTGTACACAGATCGAATAGTGATGGAGACCTTAGGTGTACAGAGCTTAGTTCACGATAATGGAATTGTCGATTAATGGTGATGTACAAAGGTGTGAATGGTGATGAATGATCGATGTACAGAGGTAATTAAAGCCCTAATATGTAAACGGGGTAAAAGGATATTATAAGCCCTAACATGTAAACAGGGGTATTTAAAGGAGGCCAAAATGGGAGCCCATATTTTAGCCATTATTGCGACCGTCAAGACGGTCGCAAACTGAACGGTTAGAACGCAGTCGCAAATCGCACAATGGTGACCATATTTTAAGATTTTTCCTATTGTTTTGCGACCGAAAATAATTAGACGCAATATTTGCAATCGTTTTATGACCGTTTTATGGCCAATCGCAAATGTTGCAACTAATAAAAGATTAGTCGGAAAACGATTGCTAATTTTGCGACCGTTTTTGTGGTCGCAAATTCTGGTTGCAATTGCTCATTTTTCTAGTAGTGAAAACCCTAACTTAAAAATCTAACCAAATACACATATAAAAATTAGGTCTCCTTTGAAACTCTACTAACCAAATCATGTGACTTATTTTTCTACGACTAATCACATTATTTTGTTTTGTTTGACCTGATTTTTTTTTTCTTTTGAACTTTTATTTTCATTAACCATCAAAACCAAGCGAGAACCTAAACCGATTTTTGTTTGACCTGAATACACTTATAAAAATACAACTAAAATAAAAGATATCTACTAAAATTTGATGGATCTTTCTAAATGTCACATCACCATCATCGGCCCACCTGTTTTTCCCTGACTCTCTACATAAGAGCCAAATACCATGTGATTCGCCAAAACATGGTGTAGAATGGGGAAGTCACCTAGACATCGGGGCCAAAAGTTGTGGCTGTGGAGAATGGGACGGTGTTAACGAAATCATTGTGTGTGTGTTTTTTTTTAAATCAATCATTGTATTTTAGATAATGGATGTTATGTTAAGAATAAACTGTATCGGCAAAACTAGCCAATTATGAACTTTTTTTGCATCGAAGTTTCTTTATAAAATTATAAATGACGTTAGGTAACATTAAGTCATTAACCATAATACTTTATTCACGTTTGAAACCAATAATATTTTATTCAATGCCTTGATCATTATGTTATCGACATTGTCCTCTTCCTTTAATAAAAATCCTAACATACAATTTGAACAAAAATATCTTATTAAAATAGGAGTAACATACCTAGCCATAGTGTTTTAAGATAAACTCTGATGGAAGTTGCAAATTAATGACAATTCCATCTACATTATTAAATCTGTAAAATTGCATATTTTTTTTCGGAATTGTGATTTATGAGCATTATACATTATACTGAAAACTTATATTTTATAAAAATAGGTAAATTTATAAGTTTGAAGAGGGCATATTAAATTCATTTATGTGAAGACATGTTTAACCGTTAATCTGACCACACAAGATAAGACCCGACATCCCATTGGTGACCTGACATCCTACGTGTTAGTCAAATACAAGTAATCAAGCAATCATATGCAATTATGCACTTAATACGCACAATAGTTCTCCAAGTCTATCATACAGTTCACATATTGCATATACGAGTCCGAATACGTGTTACTGGGTTTCTAGACATGCCATGGGGTTCTCATCTGTTCCTAGGTGTCAAGCCATGTTTCGGGATCCTAAAATATACTTACATAGCAAAACACACGACTAGGCATCAAAACACACGATTAGGTATCAAACAGGCCACTAGCAATGCTAGTGGCTACCAAAAGGGACGAGTAGGACACCATACAGGTGACTAGCAATGCTAATCGCACCTTGGACAGGCGACTTTGCTAGTCACCCACTGCAGCTTAGGGGCATCCTTTCGCGCGTTTAACCCTCCAAATCAGATCTGAAACATGTAAAAACACCCAACATCAATCCATAATCACCAAGAACCTTATCCTAAACAAAAACCCCCAATTTATCATCAATCTAACACCCTATTTGCAAGCATTTCCGAAAATGGAATGTTATTATGGAAACATCACATCAATACATGCATAACTTACCTAAAATGGCAAATAATCAGATTTCATCACATAATCACGCTGCAAATCATTATCCTACCGTTACTACATCATTCTAGCATAAACCCTAACATCATAGAATCATCAAATCACCTCACAAAATCCTAAATCCTCCTAGCTAATGCACTCAAACAGGTCCAAACACATATTATCATCAAAACACATCAAACAACCTTCAAAATCCTAGATAATCATCCAAACAACTCAATCATATCAGTAAAACATCAAACACACAAGAATCCCCATGTTTTAATCATAAAAATCCGTTCTTTGCATAAATCCTTCACATAGAACTCATATAAAGGATTAAACTTGTTTAAAAACTGTTTTTCAAAGGTTTTCAAAGACACAAACTTTATGAAACCAGGTCTGGACCTTTAGAGATCAAAATAACGACATGATAAAAGCTTAGGATGTATAACACACCTTAGATTTTGCTAGAAAGGATGCTTAAAGCTTGAAAATGGTAGGTTTTAGGGCAAAAACGAGTTCCAGAGTTTAAGTATAGTGTGAGAGAGATTTGGGGCGAGTTAGGGTTTCACAAATGATGCTTTATAAGTCAAGTATGGTATTTATAGCTGTTGCTAGTCGCTTCTGATGTTACACGTGACTACGGGCTGCAGGTGGCCACTAGCAATGCTAGTAGCCACTTCTGACAGGCGACTAGGGGCCTAGTCGCCCCCTGCAGGTTTGTTGTGAGGTTTTGGCGTGTTAAACACTATTTTAACACAAATAAGCACGTATTCGCATACCGACAAGTTATACAATGATTAAAAACACATATTACTTGATAACTAACACGTTCATACTCGTTCACCAATCCTCGAGACTTGAGAAACATAGTCTTAATATGAGAGTGTTTCCATATAAAGTTAAGAAAAATTTTTTAAGATTAACAATTTCAAAATATAGATTAAATAGTTTAATTATAAGAAAGATATATAATAAAAATTAATTGTAAACTTTGATAAATAAACTTAGGCACTGTTTGGTTGCCTCTGAATAATCATTAAGAGACTACATCTGAATGATTTATAGTATGTTAATGATTAAGATGTAATCTTAAGTATGAATGGTTAAGAAGTAACATCTTAATGGTTGACTTTTAACCATTCAGATTTTTAACAAGCTTTCATTTACTTGATTCAAAACCATGTTTTTTTTTATTTGAACACAAGATTTGGAGCATAGCAACTCTTAAACACTTGACATGTGTTATTTGTGTAATGGTGCCAGGGATATTCTCGGATAGACCAAATCGGTTATAGTTATTAATTTGGTAACATCACCGTCATCTATTTAGGTGCCTCCAATCATGTGAGAGTCACCGACTTGGTTTGTTGAATGTGACCATTGGTTTAGGTCATATTTGACCGTTGGGGGAGGATTTAAAAAAATATCCCATTTTTATATTTCGCACACAAATTCTAGTATTCTACCACCATTCTTCACTATATAAATTCCTCCATTTAATTATTTTACACTACAAGATGGATAGTGATGATCTTGGCTTATTCATTCCAACAGAAGATTACGATAATATATTTTTAAAAGGAAGTCGCCTTCAATTTCCCAAGAAGCTCGCAGACCAAGCCGAAAGATGCAACGTGACCGTGTAAAGGTCATCAAGTTTTAATGAAAGATTATTTCGTCAACAACCCCATATATAGTGAGAATTCGTTTATAGCATGGTATTGTATTTGTATGGCAAAATGTTTGTTTTAAAAACTTGTAAGTAATATATAAGCAAAATATGACTAGTTTCAAGATAGCCTAGATAGGAGTATGAAAAACAGTTTAATGGTGTCACAAAATTCACATCGGTTGTTAAAAAACTTGCAAGCAGTAATCCACCCGACAATACGATGAGTATTTATGTATGGCTAAAAGGACTTGGCGTGAATGCCTACAATATTTCTGTAATTTCATAATGAAGTTATATAACGCAGAGTTCTTGCGTATGCCTATAAGCCACGACTTTGTGTGTTTGTACCAAGTACACCAGGAAAAAAACATCACCTTCTTGGGATGGTCGACAACATTAACTGACACGTTTTGTTTGGTGAATTTGTCCTACGACGTTATGCCTGAGGAGGTGGCTTCAAATGATACGTGGTTTTGACATGTGTTTTGTGCTTCGCCCGGATCAAACGGCATCAGTGAACTCCAACAATATCCAATACTTCTCATTAAACGGAATGGAACCACGTCCAAGTGTCCATTTCATGTAAATGGACACTTATATTAACGTGGATACTATCTTACCAATGGGATCTACCTTACTTGGTCAACGTTTGTGAAAACTTTTCGATATCTAACTAATCTAAAGGAAAAGAAATTCAAGAAGGCGAAAGATTCAGCAAGAAAATATGTGGAGCAAGATTTCAGTGTTCTAAAGACAAAATGGGGTATAGGTAGGGGACCCATGCGTGTTATGACTGTAAGCAAAACTAGGAGCGTTGTGTAGCGTGCATTTAATTGCACAACATGATCCTAAAGAACGATGGAAAGATGATATCACTGGTCTACATAAAGGATCTTCTCGTCCAACATTTTCGATGATAATGTCCATTCGGAGTTGCAAAATGAAATACATGTTTCCGACTTCGACTTGATCTTTTACAACATCTTAGAACTGTAGATCTACCCTACCTCGAGTCGGACGAGGAATAGTTTAATTTTATTTCCATTTATTTTTTTAGTAATCTATTCCTATTGTGATGTTTTTTTTATCATGCAATGTTTTACTTTGATGAAGTTTAGCTTTATTGCCAATGATTAAAAAAGAAACAAAAAAGGTCCTAGGGTAGCACTGTCAATAATTAAGGCATTTTATGGTAGTTGAGGATAACGGTAATGTGAGAGCGTATGATTGGTGAAATCTACAGTACTCACGTCGACTGACCCACCCTAAGGGAGGAAGAGACGCTCATAAATTTAGTTTTTCACTTCACTGATTTTAACCAATTATACACTGCCACATCACTTCACTGATTTACTTCACTAAAACACTATTTTGGAGGGCAGCATTCCACTTATTCTTTCATTTAAATTCAAAAAAGTAACCATTTTTTTAATGTTTAATGAAAGTAACCGTTTAAAAAATTAACAATCAAAATACAAACATAATTAGCTTAATTAAAACATTAATTAAACATAAACATAAACCTAATTAAAATAATACTTAAACATAGCTAAAAAAAAGAATACGCAATTGACTCGGGCGAAGAAACGTCACGATCACTATCACGCCCATCCGACCTCTCGTATTGATATTGATATCGCTCACTTTCAGGTGTCGGGCAATACATTTCTTCATCCGAATTATTTACGTATTCGGCCCCAGGGTCAGTTTCATAACCTTTGTTCGGGGGGTTTTGTACTGTAGCCGGTGGGTTTTGCACTATAGGAGGATTGACACGCTCGACACTCGTATAACATCTCCAACCCGTATAGTTTCTAGTTGTTGTAGAGCCATTACGTAATCATATGCGTAAATCAATTCTTCAGTGGTCAAATCGTCAGGATCTTCTGGCTCGTAATATTCAAATGTTGGGGGAGGTTGTGTAGTCGGTGGGTGTGTAGTTGGTTGGTGTGTTGTCGGTGTGTGTGTAGTTGTTGGTGTGTGTGTAGTTGGTTGGTGTGTAGTCGGTGGGTGTGTGGTCGGTTGACGTGTTGCGGGGCGGGATGATTGTCGTCAACGATACGTATTCGGAAACATATTACCACCACCCATATTAAAAGATGTAGTTGTGTAAAATTGTATGTGTAGATATGGTTTATATAGAGTAAAATATAAAAAAAACGGTCAAAATGTAAACGGTAAAAAAAAGGGTAAAAAAATAACGGTCAAAGGAAAAAAAAAAACGTTGGAAATTAATTTATTGGTAAAAAAATATGACCGTTTCCTTTGTACAAACACGGTAAGAAGAACCAGAAATTGGTTCACGGGACCCCTACCAGCACGGATGGCGGCGGTGTTACCCGTGCTAGTATTGGGATACCCGTGCCCAATTCTGGTGATGCCCCGCCCCTAAGATTTTAATTTTCATATTTGCCTGATTTAATTTAGTTGTAACTAGTCACAATAGGTGTACTTTATTCCGTCCTAGTTGTACTACCCTTCGGAGTCTTTGTCCTCGGCCGTTTATTTTGGTGAGGTGCGGGAGTTGTGTCGTGTGGAGTCGTGGCTCATGGATATGAGCTGCGTCTTATGGTGTTTGTTTCGGAGACGAGGTTCTATACCTCTTCAGTACCGTAATGAGACACTATGGCAACCGAGATTTTTGTTGAACGGAGGTTAAAAAAAAGATAACACCCAATTACCTTACTTTAAGTATTATTATTTTTGTCTAAGATTGAGGCAAATAGATAATTGAAAGAAATATTGGTTTTATGTTTGTTGTATATTCTACTAGATTATACCTTGGGAACGTCCCGGGGTTGAGAAATCAAATATGACATATTAATTTTTACATATGAAATAGAATGATTCGTTTTACAGTTACATGCAAGAAAGCTTCGGGTAGCACCTAACCTAAAATAATTAAAAAATGTATCTCCAATGTTAACGCCTAACCTTAAACAATGTATAACTCTAATATTAATATATAACCTAAAACAATGTATAACTCCAATGCTAACGCATGTTGAAAATAGAATTCATATTTACTGATTTGAACATAATTATTGACACACGTGGCACACTCAAGGATGAGAATGTCTCTTTGAGTGTCATGTCATTAAAATAGCTTTGGTTTATTATATGTATAGATTTAATTCAACTTAATTTTAATTTGAAGCCAACGATGAGAATCTATATTATATTACTCTACTAAGTCGATGAAGATGTTAACTTCTCCATCTCTCAGTATACAACACCATCCATACAACAAACACAAAATCGCCCTAACCAAATCGCCGCCACTTCTGTTACAACAACCTCGTATGAACTCGAATCTACCTACCAACGGCCCGACTGGATCTCCACGGCTCCATCGATTCCTTTTCTCACGCTCCGACATACACATGCAAGTCGATTGCGAAGCCTACCGTATAGCCCTCCGTTTCAGCAACGATTTGTTCGAAGCTCAGATCTGAAAATAGATCTGGTTGATGTTCGGTTCTTCGTAATCGTCATCGTTATCGTTTTTGTCTGATGACGTTCTAAAGATCCGTTCAGCGTTCGTCGCCGGCATTATTGACTGTTGCTCAGTCGGTTTTCGGTAGAAACGTAGAAGCAGGCAAGATCTCGTTAGTACGTTGCCTCTCCGTTAGTAAATGTGGCCGAAATCGAAAGCCGAAAAGCCTGTGGGGAAAAGTAGGAAAACCAAGAGTTGGCTGTTGCGCCAACTGTTGGTATTTAGTATATCTATACATATAATAAACCAAGCCATTTTAATGACATGTCACTTAAAGAGGCATTCTTCTCTTTGAGTGTGTCATGTGTCATCCATGTGGCATTGAGATATTTTAGGGAAAAAAAGAATTTAAAAATAAAATTAGATTTTTCTCTCTTATGTTTTCTCCAATAATTTTTAAACGTTAATATATTTTATATACGAGATTTTTTAAAGAAAAAAATTACACCAAATTAACGAACGTTTTATTATCTTTCCAACGAGTACCATAGTGTTGTATAAAAAACGGAGAAAAAAAACGACTATTTTTTGTTGGGTTTTGTTCAAACAGGAAAAAAAACACAAAGTGTTCAGGTAAATCATTAATCATGTATAGGCAAGTCACCAATTATGTTCAAATCAGTTAATATGAATTCTATTTCAACATGCGTTAGCATTGGAGTTATACATTGTTTTAGGTTATATATTAATATTAGAGTTATACATTGTTTAAGGTTAGGCGTTAACATTGGAGATATATTTTTAATTGTTTTAGGTTAGCTGCTACCCGAAGCTTTCATGCATGTAACTGTAAAGCGCATCATTCTATTTCATATGTAAAATTAATATGTATATTAGATTTTCAACCCGGGACGTTCCGGGGTATAATCTAGTAGAGTAATAAATATAATAACGTCTCTATTAAACTGTCTATTGTTTATGATACCGAAGACCCACCTTATATATTTAAAACCTAAAGTTATTGTTTTTAGCTGAAAAGATTAATAGACGATTAAATTAATGAATTACTTTTTCAACGGACTAAATTTCGTTTTGGACTTCTAGTGCCTGTAATCAATCACACATACTTTAATGGAACCAACATTTTGGATAAAATATATGGAAATATTCATTATAATTGCAATTTTATATATAATAATGACTAGGTTATATCCCGAGAGCTTTCTGAGATAGACAAATCTGATCTAGATGAAAACATAACTGCATTTACAGAAACATTTATTGTAAAAAATTTTCATTAGAAACTTGTGTATCCCATGAGTGATATACAAGTTCTAACATTTTTTTGTTTTTTTAATTTATTATTACGTTAGAAAATTGAATGCTACATAAGGTTAGATCAATAAATATTAAATGGTTTTTAATAAACAAAAATATAAAAAGAATTAGTTAGAAAATAAATATTAAATAAATAAGAGATAAATGTGAAATGATTTAATAACCTATCTATCCTTACTATAATAGAAGAGTCCTGAGTGACATGAGAAAGCTGAGTTGTCAAGCTTAGAGGTAGGCCAACAATGCTGTGTGATACGAAAATGATGTCATTAATCAGCTTAAAATATTCGCTAAAATGTGTGGGCCACTTGAAATTAACAATGTTGAGCTTAAAAGCAGCTGTTTGTTAGCATCGATTAACGAACAACTGTTCAAACCAATAATTTACCTCTTTTAAGTATCTGTTTTCTATAAGCAGGTGTTATGAACATCTGTTGGGTACTTTTTCAGCCTTAACTTTGAATTTTTAAGAGGGAAAGTTTTAAATTAACATAGGGAGGTGTGCTTTTTGAAGGTATATATATCATTACCGAAGATGCTTTGCTTATACACAACCATTTTCTCATGTAAATTAATTCATAAAATCAGCTTTCAAACTCTTTGTTAAAATCATCTTAATGAACGTGGATAATAACAAAATTTATAGTTTTGTTTGGGATCTAAACCCGTCGAAAGATACACGGTTTCTGAAGGTCCGGATCATACGAAAGTGGAAAGAAAGTTGTAAGATGGAAAAATATTGATTGATGAGCATGTAATGTATGTTTTTCATTTACGTTATGTTATTCAAGTTATTGTTGTTGATCTTGATGTTTGTTTATGTATATTTTAAGGGTGATAAGATTCAAGCCCTCATAAAAGAGTCCGTTGATGCACGTTTTTGACGATCAACTTGAAGAGGATGATGTCATTATTCTATCAAAGTTTGGGGTCGGTGAAAACATGGACCCTTACAAAGTTATGGCAATGATTATAAGATCAACTTTTATCGTTATACCACTGTTAGCCTTGTTGGTTTGGCAAGGTGTTCAGTGTGGTTTTAAGTTCATGCCTTTTAATGATATTCTTAAAGGCGAAGCAAATGAACTTTTGACTTTTGGTTTGTCTGTTACTTTACCTTTAATATGTAGTGTTTTTGATTTTGGGATTCATGTTTATAATTATCGAACATTGTATAGATGTTGCTGGTAGTGTCATTTGGTGTGGAGCTCTCGATGTGTTTTGGACGACCTCCAAAAGAAACTAAAAGGATGAATTTTGATATTCAAGACTGGAGTAAGCGTTTTACTGTTTTTTGTTTGTAAAGTATTGTTGTTAGTTTCATTTCTTTGTGTACGTCATTTAGTGATGTAATAAAATCAACCCAAATCATTTTTCAGTTTACCATTTTTGTATATATATATATATATATATATATAAATATTTACGTCCAAAGTTATATTCTTTTTATGTAGTGGTACAATTTTGCGATGTACTATGTGGAATGGTTATGCACAACAGTTTAAGAAATTAATTTGTCAAAATACCGGGTAATAAGCATGTGATGGTTGTTATACAGCATGGTTAGGTTAAGGAGTCGAAAGGTAATTCCTCTTATATTGTTGTTATTATATTTCTGTTATTAATAGTTTTTCAGTTGGTTTAAGTTCATTATATACATAATTAATATTGTTATAATTAGATCAATTTATAGTTGAAAGTGACAAGTTTGGAACTCGGTTGTTTCTCAATGTAGAAATAGATGAGGTCAAGCATTTAAGAAGGAGATACAATGTATTATGTATTTATATTTATATTTGAAATTTTTTCTATATTGTTTTATTAGTTTGTTCCGTTTTTTTAGTCTTATGTTGAAGCAAGGACAAGAAGCTGGTTCTACTTCAAATACTGCTTTCCGACCACTCTGTTTACGCATTGCATCAAGAATTTATTGTTGGATCTGAAAAGAAATGTGTTGACGAGCTTATCGAGATTGATATGTTTTAATATTTGATGGCTATCGTTATTATTTGTTGACGTTATTACACGTTTTTTTTCTTAACCAATATAGGCTTTATATCTTTTTTTTTTGCAGCCAATGTCTTGTGTTGTTGCGACAATAAAATTGTTCAGGAAAGCTATAGGTGGTTTTATTATGTGTGTTGCAAATGTTTCGGGAAGGTGGTAACTAAATCAGAATACTTACAATTTCATGAAAACGTGACTGAAGAGATTCTGAAATCGCCTCCTACTACTTTCTTTTATTGCAAGTGTGAGTGACAGTGTACATCGAGTATTACAAGTAAGTAGAGATAAATATGTACAGTTTGTTGTTTATATAACATGATTCTTTGTATTGATTAGTATATATGTTTTTTGATAAGTTTTACGTGTATGTGTTTTAGGCAGGGTTCAGGATGAGACTATAGTGTATCATTTGTGATGTTTGACAGAGATGTTATGAGAATTGTCGGATCATCTGCAAGTTGTATAAGAGAAAGGCAGTTAAAGCTGAGTAATACTGAAAGTTTGCAGCAAGAATTGTTTCGCTTGGTTGATAAGATGCTGGTTTTTAATATTGATGTTTCTTAATAAATATTACAAACGACAACCATGTTTACACAGTCATGAAAGTATTGTGATGATCAATAAATAATTTCTGAGATGATTGCGGTTAATGGTAATGGAGATTATAATGTGGATGAGGTATTAAATATTAAGTCATTTGTAGAATTGATGACTGTCTGTTGACTTTCAAACTTTCTTCAAGTTGTGATTTCAAATTTGTTAATCTTTAGGTCATTTAGGAAGATTGTGATTTCAAATTTGTTAACCTTTTAGAGTCCTGAGCAGGGGGTAGTCAGCTGATGTTAAAGGTGAGTATGTTTTTTTGTGAAAGTCGATTAAGGTTGTTTTTGGAGTTTGAAGGGTTTGTTTGATTTCATTATTTGTTTTGTGATTTGTTTGAAGGATGTTGTCTTGTTACGGCTAATTCTTCTGCTGTCGATGCTCTACCGGATTCTGCTATAACTCCCAATGGAAAAAGAAGTGTTGAAGATGTTGATATACTAAATGTTGGTGAGCTATCCTCTACATGCAAAGGACCCAGAAGAAGTGATCTAAGGCCAAAGTTATCAGCTTTTCGAGTAACATGTGTTTTGTTGTTGTGTCATTTAGTAGAAAACAATTATTTTTTTTTGAATAATTGAACTAAAGGAGGTTGTATATCAATTTGAATTGAACAATATTAAGCTTATATCGGTTAGTATCTAGAAAGCATTAGTTATCACTATACAAGTATCAATTGTTTCTTTAAATGTTTGAGTATTAAGTTTGTATCATCTGTTAGGTAATATCTGTTAATATGCGTTATGTATTATCCAACATCTGTTGTACCATAATTGATAAGTATGAAATATAACAGGTGCTATAATATATATGATGATGATATAATAGATGTGATTCAATATCATTATAAATATAACAAATGCTACTCAGTGTCATCACAAATATAACATATGATATTCAAACAGATGTTATATTAATTGTCAGTGTTCATCATTTGTTGGGGACTACAATGCTAAGATTTTAA
>JAUTDX010000501.1:0-109866 GCA_030844895.1 Ambrosia x helenae | reverse complement strand
TAGCCAGAAACCACAAAGCCACCAGTTGCGGGGAAACCTGACCTCCATCCGCCTAAAGGTACGACAGTGAAAAATCAATAAAACCCAATGGGATCAAAGATCGAACCTGACACCTCAAGAAGGCTAGGCTCTGCCCATCATTTCCTATACCACTCCACCACAAGGTGGGGGCTTTAATAGCTAATGTTACTGTCACTATATTTTACACCAAATACACTCTTGATTAGATTTGAAACTTGACATCCCTACAAGAAACATGGGCCTATACTAAGTGGGCTAGTTACATTGGCGAAAAAGAGTTACTTTAAAAAATAACGGGTATGCATGGCAAAACTAGCTGTTGGCTGGAAGCTTGGTAGCTATAGCTTTTTAAATATATTTTGGTGTTTGACAAAGTAGCTAGAACTTTTAATAAAATGTACAAAATGACCAAAATAAGCATTAATAAACGCTTGTATATGTGTTTTTTATTTTTTTTTATGGTAGAATGAGTATTTGTGTCATTTACTTATTTAAAGTTTGTAGATAGTAGAAGTTTTTTTCTTAAACGCTAGTACTAGTAGTGTTTTAATATGGGGTTTTTCTCCTAATCTAAAAACTTCAAGTTCCTTCAAATAAACAAAATTTTTTATTGACTTTGAGTTTTTTTCTTAAAACCTTAAAGCTAAACTCCTAAAAATTCATTGGCTAAACATACCTAAAAAATATAAAAGCTTTGATAATTCGAATTTCTACACAATATATGAAAGCTGACGTAGACATCAAAAAATGATGATTCGAATTTCTACCCAACATATGAAAGCTGACGTAGACATCCAAAGATGAGGATAATGCCGGTCCTCGCTAGAAACATCATATTTTTTATTTATCATTTACTGATCGTCTTAATATTTATAACGGATTACAGATTAAAAAAAAGAAAGAAACAAGATTATGGATGTAATTAATGTGAAATGACATATAAATATATTTTTTTGGGATGTAATTAATATGATATTGTCTCTAATTATTAATAGGGTAAATTTTTAATTGTCGATGAAGCCTAGCTCAGCTAGAGAAATTGCAGGAGCTAGAGCAGAGGCCATGAGGAGGTTGAGGATTCGATTCCGGTCGAAGCTATATTTACCATAATGTGGGGATTCCACCTAGGGAGATTCTCAATCCAAGTGAGATGAGTAATCAGTACAGACTGACCAAGGGTGTTAGGCGGAACTCCACCGGCTACACCACTTGCCATTCAAAGAAAAAAAATAACAATTAATGTAAGTAGTTGTGAGTGAGGAGAGAGAAAATGTAATGATAAAAATATGAAAAAGTATTATTATTTTAATTAGGAGAGAGAGAAGATTTAAGGGTTAATTAGTGATTTTTAATGTAATTTGATGGATGAGATTTGGTGGAGGGAATGTGAATGCTCTAACAATCATATCACTACACAATTTGAATTTATTAATAAAACGTATTACGTATAATTTATTACAGATTATAGATGGGTAAGTAGGTAACTTATTAATAAATGCAACAGTTCTATCATTAAACATAATGGTTTTTTTTTTTTTTTTTGTGCAACTACAAAATTTACTTGCAAAACCATGTCAAATGCTTCCAAAAATCAAATCAATCAATAGTTGACATACCTTGGTATCGATGTAGTTAGCCCAAAACCGGTTATCAGCCCGAATTAACGGTCTGAGGGGAGGATTGGGTGGACATCGGGATAGATTTCGTCGAGGTACTCAATTATGATAAGAGACTCGGGAAGAGGTGGTTTGTTCCATGAATAAGAACCGGTACTTTTTGATAAACCGGGTTTGATTTCAATAGAAGCTCGCTTTTGCAAGCGAGATTTTCATCTATGTACTCGTACTCAATAGACTGAGGTGGAGGACGAATTGAACCCGGTTCACAAAAGGACTTGCTGCGGTTCCAAGAAGCTTAATCTCGCTGCTGCTTGTTCCCATTGTAGGAGATTGACGCATACTTCGACAAAAATGGTCACATATTTATACAAACGCCAATCACATGTGCCCCCCTAATAAATAGATAAATGACAAACTTACCTTCTATTTGTTTTGTACATTTGTTAATAAAAAAAATCCTCATGGGTATATGTAGAAACACTAGGGGTGTGCATAGGTTGGGTTGGTTCGATTTTTATCATTAACCGTAACCATAACCGCTAGTTTGGTTATGGAATTTCCTTAACCATAAGACCATGTGTAATGGGCATTACAGGGGCATGAATAATCATAATAATGCCCCCAACACCATCCCCTTTCGCATTATATGGCATTAAGAGGGCGGGGCATTTCTAGTATAATGCCCAAATGGGATAAAAAAATCATCATCATCATCATCATACTCAGTTAATCCCACCTATAACAAAGCTAAGGTAGGGTCTGAGGAGGGTAAGATGTAGACAGCCTTACCTCTACCCCTAAGAATAGAGAGGCTGCTTCCAGTGAGACCACCGGCTCGATGTGGTTTGGTATTAAGCCTTGGACATAAGGCACAGAACACTTAGCAATCGGGATAAATCCGATCAGTGCATGTACCCCTTTGTCTTTTGGCTATCAACGCCATCACATGATGCATGATTAACCGTACGTCTTTTTCAAACGTTATTTTTACGAAATTAGTAAAATAACGTTAAAACTAGTGCAACTTTACTTTTGCCCCCGAGGGCCACACATATATACATTATATGCACACACATTATATGCCCCTTTTAGTTATTACTTTCCATATTTTTTTTATCCCATTTTTTTTTTAAATGGGATAAAAAAATATGGAAAGTAATAACTAAAGGGGCATTAAGTGGCTTTAACCATTACACATTTTTTTGAGGGGCTTTATGATAATGATGTGGTGGAAAATGCCCCCTAAGAAGCATGAACCATTACTTATGGTCTAATCATAACCAAACTTCGGTTATGGTTACTCGGTTGTAAATTCGGTTATAGTTCGGTTATTAACCAACAGAATTAACTAAAACTAACTTTCAACTAAAGTATAAAATTAAAACGCCAATGGGTCTAAGAAAACGGTACCTATAATGTTGGAATTAGCTTGGGTTATTTTTATAAGGCAGTCAAGACTACACTTTCTAGTTATAGTACCATTGTGGGATCCCTTCTAATAAGATATTAACAAAAAAACATACTTAAGCCTTTGATTACATGTTTAATTCATCATAAAAAAAGATCATTACATCAAGATCATTTTGTTGATAGCATACTTTTATTATAGTAAAAAAAAACCTCTACGTAGTTAATGTAAAACATAAATCTATTACATGACTTAGCATTATAAGTTCGGTTTGGTTCGGTTATATCGGTTAACCAAAGCTTCATAACAATAACCACTCGGTCGGTTAAGAAATCTCATAACCATAACTATTGGTTATGTTGTTTATCGGTTAAAATCGATTCGATTATGTCGGTTATGGCTCTATTATCGGTTATGACGATTAATTTACTCACCCCTAAGACTGTCCGTTGTGGCTAGAGGTGAGCAATGGCTCTATCCTCTAATATTAAGTCACGTAAGTGCTGACATGGCAGGCTGATAAAGCTGCTGCTCACTCGCCTGATGCTGTTGTGGCTAGAGGTGAGCAACAGCTTTATCCAATTTTTTTAAATATTA
This sequence comes from Ambrosia x helenae, assembly GCA_030844895.1. Taxonomy (NCBI): domain Eukaryota; kingdom Viridiplantae; phylum Streptophyta; class Magnoliopsida; order Asterales; family Asteraceae; genus Ambrosia; species Ambrosia x helenae. Next base: position 106,221 of record JAUTDX010000501.1, on the reverse strand, counting down.
TTTTTTATACTTTGTTATTTTAAATTTATATAATATTTAAATTTGTAACACAAATTAAATAATAAACATAAAATCTTCATTAATAAAAAAGTTAAAAAGACATAATTAATAAAAAATAAAAAAACTAGAAAACTACTCCTCTTCGTCGTTGAGCTCTTGTTCGAATTCCTTCACGAGATGGTCTTGTTCTAGTTGAAGTATCGCCCGACGAGGCATTGGTAGGTTGCTAAAGTCTTTCGTTAAAAAGTCCATGTTCCTCAATCGAACTTTATCGACTTTAGCTTTCCCCGTCATCTCCATTGTAGTCCTTATTTTGCTAATTTGTAAGTTGAAGAGTATATGTTATGTTGGTTGTTTGTGAATAAAAAAGTTTTTTTTATTTAAATAGTCAAACTAGCCGTTTGCCAACGTAAAAAATTTGCTCGCTATCATACGCGAGTAGCCTCACGTCCACTCGCTCGCGCCAGCTCTCGCTTAAGGGTATTGTGATTTAAGCGAGCCACGGAGATTGGTTTGTGACTCGCGAATATTCGCTCGCAGATCACAACGCGCAGTCTAACAAATACTACTTCTGAGAATAAATAAAACTATAGAAGGCCTGGAGCATTCAGGAATTAGTGGGTCACCAAATTATTGCAAATATACACATGGGACCTACAAGTTATTTGATTTTGCACGACTTTTCACACGACTTATTTAGTCGCCGGCCTACGTTTTAGTGTTTGACGTTCACATTTCGTAATGTTTTTTAAAGGGAGGGGGAGTGTAAGCCAAACCACCATAACTTCTATCGAACACTATTGTTAACTTACTTATACTATAGATTATTTCAAAACATCTTTTTTTTTTGAACGGCAAACCTTTTTTTATAACACCCTTTTATTCCACCTTTACCTTGCACTTGCAAGGATTTGAACCCATAACCTTACATTTGTAAAGGGGAACACCATACCACTAGACCAATAAGTCATGGGTTCATTAGTCTCACCATTTTACACTATCTATTAATCCCTCTTTTTATCTCTCACCTACACACACAAACACCACCATCTGAAACGATGTAGCCGAGCAGACAGGGTACCGACTATAAACACGACTCCAAACCGTCCACCCTAAGTTTAAAGAATAAAACTTCTGAAGATATTGTAGATGTTAAAAGTAGGATAATATTGATAACTGTCAGTCTACGTTACACATGCCATTAAATGTAAGTTTGACTTTCATATTTGTTTACATTTTTATGTTATTTTTGTAAGTTTAAAGTGTATAAAGGGATAGGGCTGTTCACGAACCGATCCGAATCGATCGGACCTTTGCTCGTGCTTGGTTCATTTACGCATCGAGCCGAGCCGATCGGCTCATTTACATCCGAGCCGAAAACCGAGCGAGCATTTTTCGAGCAGACATTTTTTCGAGCGAGCGAGCGATGAGCAGCGAGTTTTTCGGACAACCATAAATTTGGGTTGTTTCCTGTAATGTTCTCGCCGCCTAGTGATGACCGAGGTTCAACCGTCCGAGGGTGACACTAAGTTTAAGTCCGGTTGTCCGAGAACGAGGCACAGTTTAAGGCCAGTGAGGCGATGAACATACTACAGAGAACGATTGTTGCGTTGTAGCTTAGGTTGACGGCGGAGACGATTGATGACGGACAACTAATGGGAATAGGAAGTCAAGCATGTCTTTTCACGACCTAGGGTTTTACAATTAAACTTAGTGTTAAGTTATCATTGTGTTGACTGAGCCAGTAACTATAAACATAATTGTATATATTTAGCCAAACCTAATAGGGTGGTATGTGTAAAACTATAAATATAATTGTAATTAATGTGTGTATATATATATATATATAATAAATTAATAAAAATTAGATCGAGCCGAACCGAGCCGAGCGGACCTTTGCTCATGCTTGGCTCGTTTACAAACCGAACCGAGCCGATCGGATCGTTTACAGCCGAGCGAAAAATCGAGCGAGTATTTTCCATGCAAAATCCGAACGAGCGGCAAGCGATCGGTGAGCGCCGAGCGATTTGAACAGCCTATAAAGGGAGATATAGTGAAAAAGGTGTCCCAATGATAAATTTTTTTGTATTTCAGTAACGGGGTTAATATTTACGCGCCCGTCCTATTAATTATATATATAGAGTAAAGATCAAATACAAAGTGTTTTTTTTGGTAAGAACTGTGAGAATTAAAGAGGGGTAAAAAAAATTTATTTTATTTTTTTAGAATTTTTTTTTTCCCATGTGCTTAAACATAATTTCTAGATGAATAATACAAAAAAAAATTAATTTTTTTTAGTGTAATTACGTCATTAAAGTAAATACATTAGTTTACACTAGAGTAATTATGTAATTACTCTACACGTAATTACTCTACACCAAAAAAAAATTAATTTTTTTTTAGTTTTCAATAATATAATACATGTTTAACAATATGGGAAAAAAATTGAAAAAAAAATTAAAAAAAAAATACCTCCTTTGATTCTCACAGTTCTTACCAAAAAAACACTTTGTACAAGATCTTTACTCTCTCTATATATATATATGTATATATATGTATATATATATATATACTAGTAGAAACCCCGCGCGATGCGGCAGGAGCGACACTTTGTATTGCGATACTTTTTTTACATTCGTATAATATTTGTTGTAGCATCATTGCGATATATGTCATAAACGTTACATGTGTCTAGTAACTAAAACGATTTAATATTGAAATTATAAAGTAATTCAAGAAACATTTGATGAAATAATAAAATAACATGCGGATAAGGAAAATAAGTCTTAATAAACATAAAAGTTGAAAACTAAAAGCTTAAGTGTGAACTACTTGAATCATGAGATCGATTTAGTCATACGTCTTCCAAATCTGCATGATCTCATCTATATTGTCATCCCACCATTCGTCATCAAGAGGAATCCCTGAAATTTCTTGTATCTCTTTATGTTTGATTATTACATCTTTTGGAGGTTGCATTTCCTCTATCTTCTCTTGTTAGATGACCTGTCAGTATCCGAAGCAAGTTTGGGACCTAAAAAACAATGTTAAGTATGTTAGTAACATGTGTTTTTTATAATTTTATGTTATATATATAATACATACCTGATACGTCTTCTATTTTTCTCTTTGTCTCATCCATGATAGATTCCTGATCTTTCTTTAAGAGAAAAATGAATAAGTTAGTAAAAGTGAGCCAAGTATATAAAGTAATAACATCATGTAACTATATTTAGAATGTATTTGTGTAAACCACCAATTGCATAAAAAAATCATAACGTTCTCACTTACAAGCATTTTATATATCGCGTAACACCTCCCGATAGACAACATTTGAGGTGTATACCCCGTCTCGTTTGAAGATTTTGGCAGGATGCACTAATACCTTTGTATTAGCGCATGATATCCCTCTTGATAGAGCAACATAAAGTTATCCATGCAAAAATACGGAATCCGGAAGATAAACACCAGCATGTGAAATTGTTTGACCTTGATGGAAATACTGCATTGATCAACTCTATTATAGAGTGTTTTTTATTACCGAATGGAATTGTCATGTCATCTGGTATGCGGATATAGCTTCCTTCGATCGATTCTTCAGTTCCATCACCGACTCTTAAAAGAAAATCAGAATACCATGGACCATTCAACGCTCCTATGTTAATTGCCAATCGCATCTTTTTAGTCAAAGATCAAATAGGCGACATTCTCAGGACGGAGTCTACAATCTATGCTCTAGTTCCGCGTTTAATAACTGGCAACACCTGTCTAAAATCTCCTCCCATAACCATTATCTTACCAGCAAATGGGAGACTAACGCCTACAATGTCTTGCAACGTTCGATCGACTGCCTCTATTGCCTGTCGTCTTGCCATTGATGCCTCTTCCCATATGATTAATTTAGAGGACCTAATTAGTTTAGCTACCCTACTTTGTTTTTTTATGTTACACATTGAATTGTTATTAACACAAATGGGAATCTTGAATCTTGAAGGAGCCATTCTCCCTCCTGGCATATTATTAGCAGTAGCACCCTGATGCGGTCCATGCGATTAGAACATTCAACAGAAAGCAGCTAGCTTCTGAAATAAAGAAACAGTTCTTAAATCTGGTACTAAATGTCTCACGGTTCTCAACTTATTATTAGCAGGATATATCTGTTCCATTGTACAGATCAAGTTTTTTGTATGAAGTACTTGTGTTTTAATCTGTATCCTTTTTGGTGAAATACATTGTCGGCTTTTGTTTTGTGTGGCAGGTGGCAATTACCACATTTGCTAAAGCAAAACTACTCCTTCGGGAACTGAAGACGTTCAAATCTGATTTGGCATTTACGAAAGAAAGAAGTTCTCAATTAGAAGAAGAAAATAAAATGCTTCGTGAGGCACTAGAGAAAGTAGACCATCCTACAGATGATGACATAGTATACATTTATCTCTCCGTGTCACATATTTTATCATCCTGCAAAAGAATTTCTGTTAAAAAAAAACCATCACCAAGTTTTGAATAATAAACCTGTAAAGATGGTGATGAAGGCATGTAACTCTATTTTAATATTCAAGATTCGGATCATATATGACTGTAGTACTTAAACTGTATCTTCAATTGTTCTTAATTTATAGAGTTCTTCTTCTTCTTGAAACATTCATTTTGCTACACCACAGGTTGATTCGTTGTAGTTTTCTTGATTTAATTTAATCCTCTCTTTTTTTAACATAGGGACTCCACTTCACACTGGTGCATGGTTGGGAGTGCTATTGAGAAAATGAGGAAGACGAAGACGATGATTAGTTTAGTTTTATTTCCATATTTATTTTTAATTTATGTTTCTTGTATTTTTTTATATATTTTTAATTTAAATTAATGTACTTATATTTTATGTAGCAGAATATTAGTTGAATGCTTGGTTTTATTTTTAACTAAAATGCTTATTTATAAAATCAAAAAATAAACGTTTAGAGTTGTGCTACCTTCAAATTGATGTTTCAAGTTTATGGTTATGCTACTTTCAAATTGATGTTTCAATTTAGGGTTTTGTTGCCTCCAAATTAGCGTTTCAGAGAAGTAAATCAGTACAGTGAGGTGACGGTGCATGATTTAAGAAAATCAGGGTACCCACAGGTTGCGCCCCCATCTACGTACCCAACACTTGATCAACTTTAGGTTTCAAATTTTTTAAAATATAAATTAAATAGAAAATCTGGATTGATCCCTTCAAGACATATAGGGCTGACAATTTCATACACGAACACGATAACACGACACGAACCCACACGGCCTTAACAGGTTTCGTATTTGGCCTTAACAGGTTTCTTGTCTTTAACAGGTCGACATGATAAGGCCTTAACAGGTTTCGTGTCTAAACATTTTAAAAACCTGTTAACATGTTAAGCACCCATTAAGACGTGTTAATAATTTTATTTAAAAAAGTTATATAAGATGAAGAAAACCTAATTTGCAAATATAAATCACAGAGTACTAACATATACACCACTTAGTCATCTCTCCTCATCCTTCTCAACTCCATTGTCCTTTTCCACCGTCGCCGTCAGCTGGCACCCATCACCCGTCCTCCTTCTCAACCCCAGCATCACTCAGTCTCTCATTCACAAGTTTGTGGATACGATTTAAGGGTTAATGTTTATAAATAGATTCTTGCCTTATCGTGTCTTATCGTGTTAACATGTTATAAACAGGTTCGTGTTTGAAAAAAATGTCACGATAAATTATCGTGCCGTGTTCGTGTTTACATGTTTTGTGTTCGTATCTTATCGTGTTCGTGTCTTAACAGGTCGTGTCTGACACGATATGCTAGCCCTAAAGACATACCTTTGCAGCTCCGTGATTCATAACTATGTTGTCAAAAGCCCCTCGGGCGCACGCCTAGGTGCTCGGGCGCAACGAGGCGTACCTATAGGTGGTGGCTTAGGCGCAAATCTGGTCTTTTTTTTTGTGACAATGGTGTTTAGGCGCGCGCCTGAATCTAGGCGCAGGCAATAAAAAAACTAGAGCTTAAACTCATCAGGCTGATTTTCCAGCCAAATTCAGGCTAAAAGTTGCCTTAACCTCTAAAACATCCTAAATGAGCTATGAACAAGTCTTAAACAACCCTAAAACATCCTAAAGTAGCCCTAAACAAGCCTAAAACATATTTAAAATCCCTAAAAATGTATTTTATATTGTGCGCCTAATTATAAAAAGCTCTCGTTTTTTATGCGCCTTGTGCCTAGGCTCCGGGCTCAACCTATACGCCTTGAGTGCGCCTATGATTCATAATATTAAAGATGATGAATTTAAAATATGACGTCATACATGACGTTAAGAATAAGACACGCCACTAGTTTAGGTGGTCAAGAGTAAATGACGAACGTGAGTTTTGTTTTCCTTCTAGATGCTACAATAATTCAATTAACGAGAAAAACACTAGACTTATCTTGCACATACATAGCAGGTTGTGTTCTGGTTTCTTTCTAGAGAAAAATTCTAGACCTATGTATCTTTATAGAGATTTTATTTAATCTCGTTTGTTTTAGGTGTTGTGGCCACCAACCCCATTAATTGTAGACTTATATGTAATGGGTGGTGATAATTGTTCACCTCTAAAATTATTTACACACCCCTCTATACGCGGCGTATAATTTTATATATACGACACATATATAAGGTTGCACAAACTCTTTGCGTCATTAATACCTATTAGTTAGCGTCATGTCAGGACCTATACGCCGTGTATAGGTCGTCTATACACGACATATAGGCCTACAAGTGACGTAGGGGGCCACAACATTCTTATTGTCTGACCTCCCATACACCACATATGACACTATACGTGGCGACGTGGCGTATAAGGCAAGACAACAAGGTGTTAAAATCAAGGATATTTTAGCAATTTACTGTTTTCTCTTTAGTTAGAAAAAAATATAAAATTTAAAATAAAGCACTAAAAACAAACCCACACCCATCTTTAAAGTTATTAATTTGAAATTGAAATTATCTTATTAATATATACTAACTAGGGTTTTGTTAACCCGCCGCAAAGCGGCGGGACACGTTTGTTGTGCAGAAGTGTTTAGTAGCACTATGGGCAACGATTTTCCTGCATTCTTTCGCGTAATTGTGGACGGTTTCGTGGACATAAAAGATAACATTAAGTGACTGTTATTGTCGCGTGGGCTTCAAGTAGTTACCCTCGCGTTACCGCGGGGCACGGTAAGGATACCTATTACCGAAAGCACCGATCCTGAAAAACGGCAAGAATTGGTACACGTAAGGATACCTAAAATGATAGGTAAGACGCTTCACTGCCGAGGAGCCTGTTTTGTTGAGAGTTTAGTAGCCATTAGTGATAACATTATGTAATTGTTGTTTATACAAATTAATCTTTAAAACCTAATTTACCTTGTAGTTACCAGCGGGATACGGTTTACACCCATTTGTTGCGGCGAGACGTTGTTTGATCTCCGTACGTATCGAAACAGAAATGCTAACGATACCAAATAAATGTTTTATTGGTATACTCCATTTCCTAAAACAGCATCAGTACCTGTATTAAGACAATACTTGGTCGATCCTCCACGATAAAAAATATCACTATACCGCTAAAAAAATCATTTAATATTTAATACTTGTATGTTGCCAAGTGATTTACTTAACAAACACAACAATGTGTATTAGCAAAATTGGGGTGGCCAAAAAACTCAATTAGCTGGACTCGAAGTGCGAGAAAATATGATGGCCTCGACCAATAGCAAAGATTCACTGTTGATGTGTAATTTTCTTAATATATAGATAATTTTTTGTGAATAATACCTTTATTATAAAATAGTACTCCGTATTTTTATTATTAGTTATAGTTATATTATAATATACGTCTTTAACCAATTCTATTTTCATTTAATAATTTATTTTCGTTAACTTTAAAAAAATGAATACAAGTACCATAACGAACCGAATCGATACCTATCGAATGCAAATTACCGCATCACGCTAGAATCCCACTAATACGATTTATTTATGTTTTTTTTTCAGAATCTTGAGTTCTTGGTCTTGTATTTTGTTGCTCTTCTCAATCGTTGGAAATACCTTATTTTTACTTCTCTTTTAACCAAAGCAAGTGACTTCTACACATCTTTACCTTGACGAGTCTCATTACAATTAGATTGCCAATTGTTTAAAAAAGATAAAACAAAACAATAATGATAGTCACGGTCAACTAAGTTCTTAATTAAGGTCATGGTTGTCGGCACTTGTTGATCTTGTTTCCCACCGATGCGCCTAGGTGCTTCATGACGCAACAAATCAGGTTCTAGCTATAGGTGGTTTACATCACCGGTCGAATTTGACGCCCATCACCCTTGTTCGGCTAAGTGTGTTCTCGGTCCTGGTTTTCCCGGTCTATGTTTTGACCTAATAACCGCGACCACAAAAAAAAAGAGCAGAGAGCGTCACAAAAAAAAAAAAAAAACAACACTAAGAAGGGATCGAGATTTAATCTTTCAACTTTTAGTGAGTTTAACAGTATGAAATACTAAAATATCTAAAACCTAATAAATTTAACCCTTAAACTGATGGACCATGTTTAAAATCAAACAATACAATTGAGGATCAAATCCATAAAGTTAAAAGTTTAGAGATGAAATCACTGAGTTTAAAAAGTAAATAGTCTAAATAGTTATCTCCTATCCGTAAAGTAAATGAATGATCATCCAATGTTTTAAAAACCGGTTTTTAAATCATACCGGATTTGACCTAAAAATGGTTCAACCGGTTGAACCGGGTTATGTCGGGTGGTTCAAGCGGATTGACTTGTTAACTCTAAGAATTCATAAATTACAACATGAACTCAAAATATAATGTAAAAGTGAATGATTACATATTAAAAGATAATCCAAAAGTTATTCCACATGAAAAAATAATTTAAAAGTATTCAAATTTTTTTAACAAAGTTCTTTTAAACGAAAGTGTACGATATATTTAAGCCATTGGAGTATTGAATACATCAAGTTCACAATTGCTTAAAACATGAAATTCACTACCATCGTCTTTCTCAAAATCTAGAGCATAACCATTTTATTACCTAAGAAGTTTTAATAGAAATCACAATCATAATATACTTAAATTACGAAAATTAAGTAACATATATAACAAGTAACAGTGTGTTTGAGGAACCGATTCGTGCTCTTCCTCACCAAACATGTTATCTGTATCATTATTATAAAGTTCTCCTTGCTTTTCGTGAACCACAAAAAAAATCATTAGTTCAAAATACAAAAATTTACCTTGTGTCGGTACCGGTATAAAGGTTCAAACCGGTATACCGTATTTTACCGGCGGTACGAACTTGATGCCGTTTCGGGTTTATACCGGGGTGTTTCGTACCGGGCTTACCTCCAAAAAACGGTATTACCGTATAACCGGCCGGTACGTACCGGTTTTAAAACATTGTGATCATCTATCGATGTGTTTTTACTAACTTTTTCTTTCTAGAAATGATGTATTTTTGAGAAAGGAAAAAAAACACTGATATTATATATGGTGATATTATATATGGCCTGTGAATAGTAATTTTTTTAACGTCCAACGAAAGTCCGGTTACCCGGGTAAGCTCAATGGCAAAAGGCACCTACAACCGCGAACACATACGGCGATGGAGACCCAGCCCGCTACCATTCCAGAGGAAACTCATCACCCGAAAGCCCACTGTGGTAAAACCTCTTGCTGAACCTACAATAAATTTGCTCTAGGTGAGACTCGAACCCACAACCTTCACATTGAAAGGTCATGGAGCTGCCACTCCAGTCTCCACCAAAGGGTGATTCTCGCCTGTGAATAGTATTAACCACACAAATGAATCGGAAGACATGGACAAACAGCCACCACATGTCATACAACAATTAATACGGTTCTTATGCATGAGTTTGGACCCACATCTAGATAACCAACCGACACATTTAGCTTTACACACACACCACGAGTCATGGTGTAAAGTGGGTGATCCACGAGTCTGCCTGTAATTTTCAACTTCTTAGGAGGACGAGGAAGCACTCCCGACAAAGTTGCGGAGCTCCACCGAGCCTCACTTTGTCACGTTAAAATCACACCCAAAGTCTTTGCCGATCGGTAAAGTTTTTTAGGGTAGTTGAGGGTTGAGGGCGGTGTTGCCGCGCTACAATCTAACCGTGCTCCCTAGCCGTGGAGTGTCCCTACCCCCATATAATTATTAAGATGGACATGGCCAGTAAAAATGGGTTTTCAAAACGTACTATTGATTGAATGAATGATTGTACAGAAATCATTGATAACGATGGGTCAAAGGGACGATACAACATGCATCTCACATGTGGTTCAAATGTGAAAATGATTAATGAGAAAAACTTAAAACAAACGTCAACACTTTCGTTACCGATACAAAAATTGGTGAAATGTATATTACTCTTACTATTGTTTCAATTATGAAACCATCTTATAAAACCATCACATTAGTTATGCAATTTGCTTGGATTGATTCCATGTCATATGCAAGGAAAAATGGATTTTAATAATCCTACTTTCTTCCAGGTGAACTATAATAATCCCAACTGTGAATATTTCTGCAATCAGTCCCACATTTCATAATGTTTTCTTTCAATGCACCCCCGTTATGGTTCTAGAACCACAAAACCTTGAACCCATACCAGAACCACAAAGAACCCGGACCTTTTGTGTTGGAAGGGTTGGTTACCGGGTCTTAGAATTCTCTAAAATATGGGTCAAGGTCGGTTCTGGTTCCAACTTGCGGGTACTAAAATAGAACCATAGGAACCGACTTCCAAATTAAAATACATGCTAGCTATTAAGCTTTCATACTAAAATAAAATACGTATATTTTGGAATATTTACGGAGATACCATCGGCCTCATCCAAATTAATTGTTTTTTTTAAATTGTTTTAGCTACTGTGAAGATTTGATTTTTTTAATGCTTTGAGCTTGAAGGTTGGTTTTATGGGTTTTTTAGCTACCGTACAAAATGTTAAAAAAATGAGAATCATTCAATATTCCAATTATCCAAACAATTTGTGGGCTTCTTAATACAAAATAGATGAAATTGGAAGTCAAGAACTAGCTTCAAAAAGTCCACCACTAAACTCAGTATTTATTGTAGGCCCAAACTAAATTCATTATCCGTTGTTTGTTACAGACCCAAAAATAATTTGTTGGTAAACAGTTTTACAGGATCCAAAAGGGTTTAGATATGAGACCCTTCTTAGACGTGAACCATTGCTTTCTTTTTAGAATCGAGTCTCGGTTCTTATGTTGTAAGGTCATCGGTTCTGGGTCGGGTTGGTTCTTGAAGATTCAGAATCTTTGCTCAACCCTATAAATAGTGTTTAAGGCATGTTGGGTAGATTGCGCTCTTCAAAAGAGCCTTGGTGACACCTGCTGCCTCGCGTAGTAATATCTTATTTAAATTCATAAGTATATATCTAATAATAATAATAATAATAATAATAATAATAATAATAATAATAATAATAATAATAATAATTGTTTAAGGCATGTGGAATCAGATTACGCTGTACAAAAGAGCATCGGTGACACTTGCCACATCTTACATGCCAATCCACTAGTTAAAGATGGTGAATGTCAGTTATTGGGATATAAAAATACGTAAAGAACTAATGATAATATTAGTGTAGTACATAGATTAATGCATGTTTAAAAAAGTCTTGGCCGTTGGCAGCTACCTAACGGTCAAAAGTAATAAATTTAATTAAATTGTTGCTTGATTTTGAGTAAAATAATATAGTGCTTGTTGATAAAAAAAGAACATCTCAATTTTTTATCTTCCACTTGATCAAAAATCGCAAACCAAAACCCAAATCCAACCCCGGCCCCAATAAACCTTGTGCGACCACCAATGTGGACTGTAGAGGAAGAACTCGCCTTAGTGAATTGTTGTATTCACCAACAAGAGCAAGGAGATCTCGTGCGAAGCCAAAGTTTTTGGCGAGCGGTTGTCACCCGATTCAACCAACAAATGAGTGAAAACCATCGTCCAACTGACGCGATATATGGAAAATATTGTTCCATGAAGGCGAAGTGCACCATATTTGAGCATTTCTACATGAATGTGATGAACGAGAACCCGGGTTTAACCGATGAAGAGTTGATTGAAGTGGCTCGTAACGAATACCGAGCCACACACAATGATAACTACCCACGTGTTGAGACTTGAAGACTAATGAGATGACGATTTCTAATATGGTCGTCTTTCTACTATTTACTTTATGTTTTTAAAATAATTGTTTGATGTTTTATGGAACGTGACGTTATTTTATGATTTTTAATGTTTATTTTAATATTGATGCAATAGAATGTTTTATAAAAAAATTAAAAAAACTGATAAAGTGATCGCTCACCTTGAGCCATAACATGATCAAGTGAGCAGTATTGACACTTTAGTCAGTGCCATGCCAGCGCCCAGTTGTCCTATTTTAATAAGATAAAGTCATCAATCACCTTGAGCGACAACGGATAGTCTTATGTAATTACCATGGTATGTATTTCTTGAATATAAAGTGTACATTATATATTCAAATTTTAGTACCCTGATGATGAGGAACGGGCTTAACAGCGCTGGCAGATGCTTTAATTGGGTAGATACCATACCCTATATACTAGGGGTGTGCATGGGTCGGTTTGGGTCGGTTTTTACCATTAACCATAACCATAACCGCTATTTCGGTTATGGGATTTTCGTAACCATAACCATAACCAAACTTCGGTTATGGTTAATCGGTTATGAATTCGGTTATGAATTCGGTTATGGTTCGGTTATGGTTATTCGGTTATTAACCAAAAAAATCAACCAAAGCTAACTTTCGGCTAAATTATAAAATTAAAAGCCCATGGGTCTTAAAAACTCAAAACCTACAATGATAGACTTAGCTTGAATTATTATTTATAAGTTAATCAAGAATACATTTTCTAGTTAAAGTACCAATGTGGGATCCCTTTTAATAAGATATTAACAAAAAAACATATTTAACTCCTTGGTTACACCTTACAAGTTTAATTCGTCATAAAAAAAAAAGAATACTACATCAATTTCATGTTGTTAATAACATACTTTTATTATAGTAAAAAAACCTCTATATAGTTAATATAGAACATACATCTATTATATAAACTTAACAATACAAGTTCGGTTCGGTTCGGTTATATCGGTTAACCAAAGCTTCATAACCATAACCATAACCGCTCGGTCGGTTATAGAAATTTCATAACCATAACCATTGGTTATGTTGGTTATCGGTTAAAATCGGTTCGGTTATGTCGGTTATGGTTCGGTTATGTCGGTTATGGTTAATTTTGCTCACCCCTACTATATACCAGGAAGGGTACGATTGAGTTCGGATATAACTGGCTATTAAATCGGGTATAGGTCTGGGTATTAATACTCGTTAAAAAATAATTTTTTTTCTTTATTATTTTGCCGAAAAATAAATTCGTTAAACACTTAAATTTGGTTGGTATTTGTAAAAATAATAAAATAACATAAATTCACTCAAGTATAAATTATTTGCTTTACAATGTATTTCTAAAAAACTTAAATATAAAAGTTGTAAAGTAAACATAATAAATATTCTCTAAAATCCGGGTATTCTATCCGGTATTAGAAAACCAGTTTCGGGTATAGGGTATAATCGGCTTTAGATATATTGTATAACCGTTTTAAGGTATTTTTGGGTATAAATCGGGTACAGTTTTGGGACGAGCATTGAGCTTAAAATGTATACCATATCCGTACCCTACGGGTCGGGTTCGGTTACGGGTATAAAATACTCGGGTATGAAAATAACCTGTTCCGATTTTTTTCTCGAGTCCAGTTTTGGGTGCGGTTTTTTTGTGTGCACCTCTAGATGCTTATGTGGACCACCTTGATAAAGGGAAACATGGTAGAAAACACCCAAACATTAAACGCACGTAACGTTGGCTACAATTGGTGTTACAGAGCCCACAAGCAGGCGACGAAAAAGTCTCGACGAGCTGGATCACATGGCAAATGTTGTAGGTTTTTCGGCCCAGCTATAAAGCATGAATTCTTTGATTTAAGGCCCTGATTTCACCAATAAAGAATTTTCTTCAATCTCTTCAATTCAAGACTTTCCGTTTTATGTAATAACGCGTAATTTAGTGGTTTATGTGATTTACGCCATTATTTATGTTTTGAATTTTAATTTGTTTCCGTCAATTTGTAATTTCGAAGATTTGGCAATACCCGCCGAATTTAGAAATCTCTGTATAAAGGCTCCTCATGTATTGTATTTTGATTCAAAAGTTAATCAATTTTCTTTGATAAGTTATCTTTATCATTTTATTCGCTTCTACTCAGCGTCAGCTAATCCAACTTGGTAAAAAAGCCCATATTTCTAATAACCGAAACATGTTAAAACTGGTAAAAACATATCTCGGTATCTTAGTGGCTAGAACACCTATGTCCAAGGCCGACCCGAGGGGGTGCGGGGAGGACTCCCGGCCCTGGCCCAGTTTCTAAAGGGGCACTTTGAGCGGCGACGAGTGTTTTCCTTCTGTAAGTATTTTTTTTTTTCTGGTTTCGACCCAAAAAAAGATATCATCTTGAACATCACTGGTTATAAACACAAGAAGATGAAGAGTAGATAAAGAAAAAGATGAGTCATACATGAAAAACTAGATTGGAAGGATAAGACAGAATAAAAAAAGTTGAAGTGTGTTACTTGAGATTTGTGTTATGGTACGTAATTGTGCAGCCTTTGCAGTAAATTTTAATATATATAGTAGTAGTACAAAAAAATAATTGTCTCACGCTTTTACACATGATGCAAATCAAATTCATTTTATTAAAAAACTTTTGAAGTCAATCAAGACATAAAATAATGGCCCTTCAAATTATTACGGAATTTTAAGAAATGGTGGGTTTTTTTATGAGCCAATTAGCCACATATATTAATTTTTATAATTATTACGACACTTTCAGTTCTATATCCGGTTCGACCGGTCCGACTAGGGAACCGGTGTTATGAGGCAATTAGCCAAATATATTAATTTTTATAATTATTACGACACTTTCAGTTCTATATCCGGTTCGACCGGTCCGACTAGGGAATCGGTAAGGACACCGGATCAACATCTGCTTCGGTTAGAAACATTGCTTAAAATACCTAAGACTAAGGGCACATATTTCGCGGCTCGGCCCGGACACCTGAATTTTCAGAGCCGGCACGCCCTGCCTATGTTCAATCCTCTACAAAAAAATTACTCGGTTTTGAGTTAATTTTTGGCATTCGACTTCCAAACCTAACTAACGTTTGTAGTGTCCAAGAAGTTGATCGAGGAGTATTATTTAGAATGAGAATATACTTAACGTACGTGTTGCATCGTAACCTCTCAAATAGCTAGTAACAAACTGAATGTCAAGATTATAAAAAGCAAGGAGTGTCACCTTTGAGGTATGTAATCAGTAATCACGTTTATCTTAATTTTCAAACATATATTCAGAGTTTATATGCCACTACGAGCCTCAGTGAAGCTTGTTCCATGCTATTTTGGTCCACATAAGGTTCTTGCAAATGTAGGTCCAATGGCATATAAGTTAGCTTTGCCATATTGTTCACATATTTATGACACATACTAACGTGTTTAAAGTTGCAATATATCGCATCTCGCGTAAGGAGAACGTGAAAAAAAAAACACTAGATATGTTCTAGGAAATGTTTACCAAAACCTAAATGATAAAAGGTCCTCATTATACATTAAAAGTGAGATTTCATTTATAAGCGAATAAGCGATTATACCAACTAATACGCTGGTTTGTTGTCGTTCAATTAGCTTCCGTAAATTTGTGGGTTACTGATATAAGTATATGGTTACATTTGAAGGCTATTGAGTCAACAATCAAGAAAGAAACAATTATGTTAACAGGCCGAATAAAATAATTACCATCATCAAGCTCAACAACGTTCTTTGATTGCGAAGAATCGAGCAAATGCATCAAAATTTGCAGCTGTGACAATTTCTTACAGGACATGAATATATATGACACAAAAATATGTAGGGTTCTGGTTGTCATAACGACTTGGTTTAATTGGTTTAACGTTTAACCAATTTATTACGTTCGGACGACCCGTCTACTTACAACTTGACTAAAACTTATTTACAACTCATCAACCCGCTTGCGTGTTTAACTAAATCAATTAAACATGTTGTACGTCAAGGTAACATTGTATAAGTGTGTCCAGTTCAATATGATGTCTTTAACAAAAAAAAAATAAAAACATATCTATCATTGATAAATTTAGAAAAACGAGTTAAGTAAAAAAAGAGAGCAATTTAGCAGCTAACTTGTTCACGTTACGCTTCTAACTAACGATATGACCTTTCAAAGATATACACAACGTCTAATTAAAAAACAATGATAAAGGTAAAAAAAAAAAAAAAACAATCCCTCTTAAATTTAGTGCAACTCAAAAGTTGTTTGTCCATGCATATATTTTTCAAATTTAATAAATAAGGTAATATCAACATAACCTAGAAACTTCACGCAATGAAGTTATTCAAATCTAATTAATCAGTTAGCTTAGAAGTATATTCTTTTTCCTTTTCTGTTGTCAATTTTTAATGGCATGTACCAAATTAGTTGATGAAACCCAACTCACACTTATCATTTCTATTTTCTATTTTTTTTTTTTAAAAGTAACAAAAAGTAAAGAATTGTGGCCACAAGAAGGAGGTACCCTGATGATCCCGTGGTTAAGGCATTGTCAAATGTCAAGTTAGCTGGAACTAATAAAAGCAACACTGACCAACACCTGTATTGCTTTAATACTATACCCATGTAGAATTCAAGTAATTACTAATAAATTGTGGACTGGCAGGTTAACACAACATAGTCTGACCATTGTAGAGTGGTTAGCGGATTCTCTTCTGAGGGTTGTGATGTACTCTGCCACAACATAGAAAATCACCTTCCAAAAAAAATAAATAAATTGTGGTCTGAGTGACTTAATTGTACCTTCAGTTTAATTTTAAATTAAATGTTATGTTTTCTTTACAAGAAAACAAAGCCTCTAGTGAAGAGACTCAATGGAGAAAAAGTACATACCAAACATTTTCAGCCAAAACTTCCATGTCTAAAGGATGGAACAAGTTGAGGTGACCCAAGCTAGCTTTAAACTCGACTCATTTAATTAAAAGAACGCAAGCAAATTTTGTTTCAAACTTAACTCTTTGTTTAAAACTCGACGTGTTAGTAATTTTTCAAACTCGGGTTTAGCTCCCTTATTATTTGTTAAATGTGTTACTATTTTATAATAATTTAATATCGATATATATCTATATCTCTATATATAATCATTATGTTAGCACAACAATGTGAGTATGTGTACATATAATTATTTAGATCATATTTTATGTATTAACTATTTATTACATATGTAATCACATATTTATTCTACAAATGAAATTATATTATATTTATAAATAATAAATTTGTTTAGACTCGCGACCTTAAGTTTGGTATCAAAGCTCATGAGAAGTTGTTTATTAAATGAACTCCAAGTTATACTCCAAATCGGGTAAGTTGGGCTTGATTTGAATTTTTGGCAATCGACTTAGTTACGTTGAATAACTCACGAGCGTCTCGGCTCTACTTGTTTCCTCCCTAACTCCTGTCTCCATATAACTAAGTCCATAATTTACAACTCATGGAAACCAAATCAAAAGACCAATGTCTCAAGGAAGCCAAATGAAAGTATGTGTGTTAGCATGAAGTATGGCCGATTGTTAAATTGAAAATAAAACTTTTCCATGTGTATGTGCTTGTGTTTATCCCGAAACCTAAATGAGTAAATCATAAACTCGATTCAAACGGAAATCTAAATAAGTGGAGATGTGTGATAAACAAGTAAGACAGAAGCAATAATGCAGATTTGTAATATCCGGTTAACATGTATGTTAACAAATAACTCAGTTAACGCCCCTTAACATAAGAAGAGGGTGGTGTGTAGTACAAATTAACATGTCATGTTACCCTACTCTCTAAATGTTGGAGTATATCTTATGGCCTAATGATTTATTCAAAGCAATGTTATCCATATTCTATAAATTTAACCCGCTTTACAAAAATAGTAATAAAAATCGATTTTGATTCAAATCTATTTTTTAGGGATAGTATGTTGTACATACCATTATTTAAAATCGCTTATTACAGATTTATGATATAAAGTTAATTTCTGGAGTGTGAAGTTGTGAACCCATAAAAATCTTAATGATTTGTTGTTCATTAGGTATAACCCACTGTGATTACGTGAGCTACACTTTTCACTGATTGGCACAAATATGTAACACTATTCATTGCTTTTTTGACGTGTAAAATTCTTAGCGGTCTTTCTAAAAATAATTTAAAATAATTCACGTTTTCTGGAAATAAAGTCGTTTTCTGTTAATCACTTTTTGTACACAATTGCCATGTTGAGTAGAAGGATCACATGATCATTCAATAAAAAGCTGCATATGTTACTGTTTCTATACTAATAAAGTTTATTTAAAAAGATAAATTTTCATATGCTTGTACGCATGTAATGTATCTGTGTATGGGTTCTCAACGAACAAAAGTGAAATTGTAGTAATTTTAATGGCATTTTATTAATTTCGTGAAGATAACGTTAAAAATGACGGACGGTTAATCATGCATCATATAGTGTCATTGATTGCCGAAAGACAATGGAGTACATACACCAATCAGCCTTTGTCCTGAATGTTAAGTGTTACGTGTCTTATGTCCAAGGCTTATTGCAAAACTAATATCAAGCCAACTGAAAGCAACTTCTCTATTCCTACGAGTAGAGGTATGGTTGTCTACATCTTACCATATTCAAACGCTACCATAGATTTGGCATTGGTGAGATTTATTGAATTTGATGATAACACAACAAATTTTGACCAAGTTACTTGTGTTAATTTTATAATAAAACAAATGTTGTTAGGCATATAAGGAAACCCGTATATTTGCTCATCGTTGTTTCTGTTATTATTTTTGAGAAACTTGATCGAGTATGAATTTCATTTATTTTCTTATAAACTATCTAATAAATCATCTAACAAAGAATATGTTGAAATACAATACCAAATTTGAAATTGATATTATTTATATATGTCACACCAAGACCAAGCTAGTCAGTCCTCTAGAAAGTCTAAAATGACTATATTACTTCTTATCCTAATAATTGCATGTCAATTGTCAAAACATATAAAGGTGAATTATATCATCAAAACATAAAAATTAAAACAGGAAAGAAAAAATTAAAAAATAAGTTTGGTGTTGAAGCCAATGTTTTAAAAACCGGGTTTTTAATTATACCGGATTTGGCTAAAAAATGGTTCAATCGGTTGAACCGCGTTGTACCAAGCGGTTCAACAGGATTGATTAGTTAGCTATATAATTTCCTAAATTACAATATTAACACAAAAAATTATTTAAAAGTAAATAATTACATACTAAAATAATATCAAAAGGTTAAGCAATAATTAAAAAATAATCCAAAAGATAATCTAAAGTTTTTAATTTTTTAAAAGTTATTCCTTAATAAAAAATAATCTAAAAATAACCCAAAAACTAACCTATGCCGGTACCGGTATAGCAGTTCAAACCGGTATAACGGTTCAAACAGGTAAACCGGATTTTACCGACGGTATAAAATCGATACCGTTTCTAATATTTACCGGAGTGTTTCGTACCGGCTTTCCATCCAAAAACGGTAATACCGGTATAACCGGCTGGTATTTACGTTTTTTTAAAACATTGGTTGAAGCTTGTTCACGATGGAGGAGGGAGAGGCATGGGCGGAGAATATTAAGGGCCAGGACGTGTCCTGGCTTTCATCGTTTTTACGTAGTATTGTAAATAAATGCATTTTCGTCCGAAAATTTTATACGTATTGAGTCTGGTCCTCACCGTTTTAAGATCTCGTGACTATCGGCTTTCTCGAAAAAAAAAATCAAGCTTCGCAATTAGGGAGAGGGGCTGCAATGATCTCATGGGCAAAGCCACTATTTAGTGGTCGTTATCATGTATAGAGTTTCTTATGTTAAAAAGAATAATTAAAATAAATTAGTTAATATAGAGTTTTTTTATCTTTTACTTTTATAATTACTTTATAGCAAAATGAAGAGGTGATGAAAAAGGAGAAAAGTATTATAATACATTATTACTATGATAGTGTAGGGTTATTTATGTAACATTGTAGTTTATAAATACCACTCAATAACTCATATTATAACCCTAATTACAACAATCTATTACACAATTTTTCATATTCTTATAAAATTAATAAACTCTATTTTAAATAAAAGTTTTTAATAATCTCATTAATAAACGGGGCAATTTACATTAGGATGGTTGGCAGGCGCGCAACAAGCTGCGTCGTCACCCTTTTCTAAATAGCAACGCTTAACCTACTAAAGACAAACCCTTGGCCCTTGGGGGTTGAAATATTACTGTGAACAACCCGTTTGACTCTGTCAAGGAATCAGACAACTGTTGGGGCCATTGAGTCAAAAGTGTCAACAGCCAGGGGGACAAAAAGGTGATAGTTATCCGCGTAAGCTTTGGCACGCTTCTCAATGTCCGAGTATACATCATTGCTCTTCTTAATATTTTTATTAGATCTTCATTGATCCACAAACCTTTTGTTGTCGTTTTAAGTATAGTATCTTAGTATCATACTTTCATCTGTTAATCATATATATTGACTAATGTCAACATGGGTTTCTCATTCGTTTTTATGCTTACAAATCGAAGTCTTTACATTCTTGCCTTTGACATCGCCTTACCCATTGCATATATCATAGTTGTGTACAGTCTCGCCTAGTCTCTTACAACGAGTTTCATAGTGCACCTTTGCCTCTTCCTTTGGCATACTCACATTTGTCTCACACGTCGCCTTTTGCCACATAGGATGCCACGTAGGATCATCTTGCCACCTAAGCATGCCACGTCATCATCACACTAACGGAGTTAGCCTCCGTTAGTTTGGGTCCATTATATTCCAATATGTCGAAAGTTGGGACCACTATTGATAATTTTCGTAGTTAGGACTGTTATTGGCCAATAGTCAATAGTTGAGATTATTTATTTCCATTATTCCCATAAAAAAACACTTTAAAACATAGTAAATAAAATAAAGGATTTAGCCAATCGACTCGCAAGCTTGTCATATTAACATCAACCACGTTAGCTAAACGTGTTTGTAAGTTTGACCTAAAACTAACACAAATCCGTTTAGACTAAACTCAAATTCTCAAATTCCATATTAGGTACATTTCATGTTTCATGTCACTTGATAATTTCAAATACACCTTTGGATGAAGGGTATAACAGGTATTACCAATCAAATTAATATCATGATTATTTTAATTTAATCAAGTAGTTTTTTTTTAATGACAAACAAACACTTCTGCCTGACTACCCAGAGGAGTCCTTACACTATGGACAGACCCTCACGACCAACCCAATGGAGGGCCCATATGTACCTCGGGCGGCTGGCGTAGTCAGGCACTGCCCATGCAGTTCCCGAAACCGGGGAAAACCCAACCCCTCACCTGCCTGTAGGCACGACGGTGAAGGATTGGTAAAACCCGGGCGAGATCGGGACTCGAACTTATGACCATAGGCCTGGAGTCATCCATCATTTCTCATTATGTCCTTCGTGGGAATCGAACCTGGGACCTTCAAGAGAGATCCCTGGTCCATTCACCAACTGAGCTACCCGTGAAGGACATTTAATCAAGTAGTTAGCATGACAAGTGAAAACTTTGTGACATTGTCATTTGTCACGGCTATAAATGACAAGTAGGTCTTGCCTCCATATTTAAAGCCTCTAAGCCCTTGGTACCCTTCATAGTTCATACATTGCTAAACAATAAGAAACCCACAAATTTAAATTATGGTTCTCTCCGACACTGAATCACAGGTCGCCAAAACTGTTCCTGATGCTTGGGACTACAAAGGCAGGCCGGCTGCCCGTTCTAACACGGGCGGCTGGGCCAGTGCCGCCATGATATTAGGTCCAACACCACTTCCTCGTTTTTTTTTTTGTAATTTCGTCACAGCTATGTTTTCTAATGTGTTTTTATTGTAACGAATTTCGCAGGTGTGGAGGCATGCGAAAGGCTAGCAACGTTAGGAATCGCGGTTAATATGGTGACGTATTTGACAGGGACCATGCATATAGGAAATGCTAACGCTGCTAACGACGTTACTAACTTCATGGGTACTTCCTTCATGCTATGTCTCCTTGGGGGTTTCCTCGCGGACACTTTTCTAGGTCGATATCTTACCATTGCAATATTCACCGCGATCCAAGCATTGGTCAGTAATTTTTCTTTTATTCGTAAGGGCGTATTCATTTCAGAACCAATAAATATGTTGGAAATTGAAAGAACCACATAATAAACCAGTACTTTTTTATTTAGCTGTAGTACACAAGGCAGTTGCATACTTGCCCTACGTGAACTTTTTCTCTCACTTAATCATCAATGCACTGGGTACAAGTATTTTATGCGATTCTCGCAGTTCCAATATAATTCTGACTTTATTTAACTTTTATTTTTATAATCAATAGGGGGTGACAGTCTTAACGATCTCAACTGCCATTCCAAGCTTACAACCGCCAAAATGCACCCAAACCGGGGGCTCCTGCGTCCCGGCAACCGATCTCCAACTAGCCATCCTATACCTCGCGCTCTACCTAACCGCCCTCGGGACAGGAGGACTCAAATCCAGCGTGTCGGGTTTCGGGTCAGACCAATTCGACGAATCTAACAAGGAAGAAAAGGCCCAAATGACCGCTTTCTTTAACTGGTTCTTTTTCTTCATAAGTATCGGGTCCCTAGCCGCGGTTACAGTCCTAGTATACATCCAGGACAACCTCGGGCGACGATGGGGGTATGGGATCGTGGCGTGTTCAATCGGGTTGGGGTTTGTGATCTTCTTGTCCGGTACCCCAAGGTACCGGTTCAAGAAACTTGTGGGTAGTCCGCTAACCCAAATCGCCTCGGTTTTTATCGCGGCGTGGAGGAGGAGGCATTTGGAGCTACCATCTGATCCTTCTTTGTTGTTTAATGTTGATGATGTTCAGGTGGCTGATGATCCCCGAAAACTTAAGCAGAAGTTGCCTCATAGCAAACAGTTTCGGTAAGTCATTTGTTTAGTTATTGCGTTGTTAATTATCCTAACTATTAATTTTTTAAACAGTACGTGAACTCGTGTCCAGTACATAAACACGTGTTCATGTACTGTTGGTCTTTTTTTAAATGATCAGCGGGTAGTTGTTTGTGTATATATTTTTACATGTTTATAAAAGGTCCTAACATGTTTGATTTGTGTGAATTACAAGTGATACAGTTTAGATGAAACAAAAATATGTACTATATCTTTTGTACATTTGTTGTCTTTAAGGAGTGATCAGTGATGTAACCAAACAAATGGTCCCGGGAACATCACGAGAACCTTAATTGGGCCCAGACTGTCAACTGTAACTTTCGAGTATGAATATGTTTAATCATAGTATTAATTAAAGCTTGTTTGGTGGTGGTTGGAGGCTCTAGTGGTAAGAAGGGAGTATTACCATTAAAACGTTCTGGGTTCAAATCTTGTGCGCCATGACAGTAAAGGGGAAAATTCGTTGTTAAAAAAAAATTAAAGCTTGTTTATTATTTCTGTAAAAATTATTTAGTATAACAAATATATATTACATAAGAAACATAGTTATATATATACCTACTATAAAAATACTACAATTTGTGTATGAAGATGATTATATACACATAACGATTAATATATAATAAAAGAATCAAGCGTTAACCGAGCTCAAGCTAAAAACATTACTAACAAACCAAGCTATAGCTTTAGATGAGTCAAGCTCTGGCTCTACTCGGTTATTTACGCCTGGCTAAAACACATATTAGTTAATCCAATCTTATTATAAAATATTGATTTGTTTATTGATATATATTTACCAAAACATATACTAGGAACATAAAATAAATCAATTTAACGTTTGACATATTACTAATTTGTTTTCGTCTTCTAGTCTTATTTAACAAAGTAGTGCTATAAAATTTTGACCCAACACGAACCCAATTAAGTAAATTTTTAGGATTTGGGTTGAACACAAATTGAACTTGTCATCACTTTTACTCAACGAGTCTAGTTATGGTGTGTTTACGGATTGACCGATTTAACCCATTTTTTTTATTATTAATTGCTTAAAAACATATATGTATTAATCATAACTTAAGTTGAAGCTTGAAAGATGTTGGACAAATGAGCTTTAAGTAATTATTTTATACACATTTGTAATTTCGGTTATAAAATTGTAATTTCAAAGTATTAGTATGCAAAAAGAAAAATTGTGATCTAGTTAAACAAGTCATGTTGGTGTCAACCCGTGAATACACTTGTCTTGTCCAGGTTTATATATTTGACACGAATTTCAGGTTTATATATATGACCACTTCCTATGAAGCAAGTGATAAAGCAAGTGATAATCACAATTTATTTTTCTTTTAATTATTGCATATTTCTGTATTTGTAGTTTTCTTGACAAGGCAGCAATAAAAAAGAATGAAAAATCTGGAGAAATTTCAAAGATGACCAAATGGCATCTCTCAACTTTAACAGATGTGGAAGAAGTCAAGATGGTGATCACAATGCTACCAATTTGGGCAACCACAATCATGTTCTGGACAATATATGCACAAATGACAACTTTCTCAGTGTCACAAGCAACCACCATGGACCGACACATCGGGAAATCCTTCCTCATCCCCGCAGCTTCCCTAACCGTTTTCTTCGTCGGCAGCATTCTCTTGACGGTCCCAGTGTACGACCGTGTCGTGGTCCCACTCGCCAAACGCTTCCTTAAAAACCCCCAAGGGCTAAGCCCTCTTCAACGTATCGGTGTAGGGCTAGTCCTATCCACATTTGCTATGATTTCAGCCGCCTTAATCGAGATCAAGCGGCTGCGCATGGCTCAGTCCCACGGCTTGGTTGATGACCCATCAAAGGTGGTTCCACTTAGCGTGTTCTGGTTGGTTCCACAGTTTTTCTTTGTGGGGTCGGGTGAGGCGTTTACTTACATAGGACAACTTGATTTCTTCTTAAGAGAGTGTCCTAAAGGGATGAAGACCATGAGCACCGGATTGTTTCTAAGTACGCTGTCGTTAGGATTCTTCTTTAGCTCATTATTGGTGACCATAGTGCACAAGATAACCGGAGACGGGCACCCATGGCTAGCTGATAACTTGAACAAGGGGAAGCTTTATAACTTCTATTGGTTGCTTACAGTTCTAAGTGTCATCAACATGGGGTTATATTTGTTAGGGGCAAAATGGTATGTTTACAGGGAGCATAGGCTTGCTGCAGGGAGTATTGAACTGGAAGAAGATCAAGTGATTTGACCATTTTATCCCTACTTTATTTAACTATTTGTCTAATATTAGTTACTTTGTATAACTTGATGACGACGACCAAGATGATAAAGAATAATGGAGATGTAAAAGTGCACCCATCCATTATTTCCTTACCTTAAAACAATTGGTGATCAAATATAATGTTTATATATATATATATATATATATAGATATCTTTGTGGTGTAGTTCTTTTCATTATATCTTTTAGTGATTCTATAAAGCCAAAAAATGGTACTATAAACATGTAACCAAAGATTTACAGCACAGAATCTTGTGTTTATTTTCATTGATTTCCCGAATGAGTGAACAATACATGTATAAAACTTGTATAATCCTCAACAGATTTCAGATTATTTATATACATACATCTATAAAACATGTTCAATACAGAATCAATTCTAAGTACGAAAACAGTAAGAATCGCATTACGCATCTTGCACTGGTTTGCTACAACTGTTTATACAAACTGTTCTCGCAATTCTCTACACAAAATTGGCTGCGTATTGAACGTTCTATATATATTATAACATACACTATATATCTATTGTGATATATTATTTTTTTCTGTTCTTCTAAACAACTTGTATGGGCAATTTCTTTTGACAATTCTGAGCTTTTATTCTTTTCTATCCAAATGTCTTGTGAATTATTCATTAAGTATGATATTATTTAGCGAGGATAAAGAATCGAGTCATACATTCTTCCATAACATGATTATGTCCTGCGTTCATCAAAATTTGTTCTTGATAGTTGATACCATATTTTTTTGAGGAATCTAGTGCATTAGTACACTTTAACATTAAGGGACAAAATTCATTACCTTATAAGTCAAGGTCTGTTGGTGGAATCATTAATATCTTGGTTAACTTCACCAAATATATTTGGGCAATCGTCCCAGCTACGCTCCTCTCGTTTTTCCCAGTATCCACCTACATAACGGTAGGTGTCACTTTCACTGTCGTTTTGGAACCAGCGGGGTTTCCATCCGTTTTCTTGTAATTTTTTCGACTGCAAAGTTTAGAGCAGATAATAATAAATAATCAATTGTAAGTAATGGAATTAAAAAGAGTTGTTACTTGTTAGTACCATTCTCTGCCTGGTCTCGAGACGTAGCTTTTCAGCATTTGCCATGTCATATTCTCCGTTCTCAAGGTGTCGCTGATCTGGCCGGAGTCTTGAATCTGTAGGCGGAAGCTTCTCCTTAACACGTTATCAAACACCAACAATAATCAGAAACAAACACAATTTTAATGTGATTAATATACTTTTTCTATCTATTGGTCATCTCTCTACTACCTGCAATCCTGGTGTTAACTCGTTCATTGTGATAGCGAAAGACGTTAAATTATATCGAGTGAGATTAGCAGGAGGCATAGATCTTTTCCATAATAGATTTGCACCACTCATATGCTTCGGCTTCACATTTGCAACTACTTCATTTATGTAATACATGCTGTCATCCCACTTCCCGAATAAAGTTGCGTGTTTCTTATGACTAACGTCTTCAACAAAACCGTGTACCTAAACAATGGAAATTTAGACTTAAAGATGTAATGATTGGATAAAGTTATGCCTAATATAGCATTATGCACGCGTTTACCAGGCGGGGATTTCTATCAAGAAAAGACTGTTCTTTGAACTTGAGTTGGCATGAGTATTGTCGACTTCCACGTATATGCATCATTCCATGATGATCACAGTAAACTTTACCAAAAATCAGGTTATAAATGTTGGTTGTCACCTGACAGTAGATGCAAGATTAGAGCAAGTAAAATCAAATATTATACAAAGGTGGCAGTAAATTTTATGTAGTAGTAGTAGTCTATGGGTGTCAAACGATTCGGATTGGCAGGTTGAATAGATGAACCGAAACACAATCCATATATTTATTTCTGCCCTGTTTTGGGTAGACCCCTTTAAAGTTCATTTGTGAATAGCAGTTATACCGAGCGACTTGGTAATAGGTCAACCAATTTATTATATGTCGTGTCTAGGTTAACCCATTTATCAAAAAAGTCGTGTTTGTTTGACCCAAAAGTCAAAAGCTGAATATTTTCGTGTCATGTTCGTGTTGGTTAGGAATTGCTGCCCCTAATATATACCTTGCTCCACTGGAATACCTCTCCATCATCAAATTCTAATGTAAGAACACCAACAGGGTCGAGCTGAATTGATCGTCCCCAAAATTTTGTTCTGATATTGCTATCCCCCCAGAATTTCCACCCTTTGCCTTCAGAGTGACAAGCGATTAGGGTCGGATGGTGACTAACCTGTTCGGTTTTTTTTTTTTTAAACATGAGCTTCAAAACTAAGAAGTTATAAATAATAAGCATACTTTATACAGACCTTCTCGGAAAAGAAACGGACTCCTTTCTCAGGATAATCAGCTTCATAAGTTTCCCTAATAAAGGGTTGAACGGTTTGCAGTGTCGTCCTTCTGAAGAGGCGTATCCAGAAACCGCGAAAGCAGCAACATTTAATATTCTTTGAAGACTGTTTCCCTAGGACCACAATATATAATATTAAGTTTTAATAACACACTTTAACGATCAAAAAACATAAACCGATAAAAAAAAGTATGTACCTCTTTTCCATGGCGATAAGCTTGATCTAGAAGGTAAGAGTACTCGAGCTCCTCAAAACACTTTTGTAGCGATGAAATGGGTTCATTAAAGTAAACCGGGAGACAGACTCGTGTGAGATCCTTTCCGACATTGTCTTTAATTAGAGACCACAGATTCACCCCCTTTTCTTTCTCAGCTGGATCAGGAAGCTTCTTTCTCCTTTCTATTACGCACTCAGCCATTTGTTCAACTTGGGTCATTAATTTAGGAAAACAATCTTGTGGGTCAAAGAAGTAAATTTCATCATCTTGTGAACCGTCCTCAAGCTCTTGTTTTTTTAACGTCCTCAGAAGATTCAGTGGTACTCAATTCTGAATAATATAACATGACATAAAACTATCACATATACATATAGATATACCATCAGGCAACAGATAAATAGACTGCATACCGCTATTTGTGTCAATTGATATGCGCCTTCAGGAACTTCGGATGCTTTAACTTCGATATCAGCAGCCTGAACATACAAAATATGATTGCTTGATAAACAAAAAAAAAATACTATGGTATTAGGTTACATGCCAATTGAAAAATGCATGCTCAAACACAAAGTTGATCAGCCGGAATATTAACTACTTCATTAGGTAACAATAAAAGACATTGACAGTTGATGATTGAAGTGACTCAACGACAACACTTGCTTCCTTATATTAATTTAAACGTTTAATAACTTGACCTCTCATGAAGTAGGATTTATTAGCTAGTGTTAACTTACTAAACTATTTACCCCAAATAAAGCAACTCAAATCCACAAGCAATCTAACCAAAGATGGAACCTAAAAAAGCTTCATCAATTTTCGGTTCTTATGCTTTACACATCCTAATGGGTTAAAGACACTTTGCCCAACAATCCTAACGGTTGCAATTTATGTCCAGAGTTCTAACCCTTCAACATGACACTATGACAGATATAATGAAGGTGCATATGTAAGCTGTTTTGGAAAGGTTGATGAATACTAATTGCTAAAAGAGCAAGAAGATAACTCCAACCACATGGGTGGACCTGTAACTTTTACACACTTTTTAGGATTGGGAAAGGTTACAGTTCTGCCGATATCAGAATCTTTGTTCACATTAACAACTAGTGTGTAAAAAAACACTAGTCCAACTTGCAGATATCATGTGAAAACATACATAAATTGATGTGTTTACACGCTGAATGGTCACTTGGTTTAAAAAAGCGCGCCTCGCACAAAAGCGACGAGGTCTAAGCGCATAGCGCGAAGCACAAAAAGCGTCGGATTTTCGTACCCGAAGCGCACACTAATTATATGATATTTTTTATATATCCCATGAGTTTTTAGTTTCATTTACCTAAATTATAGCTATAAATAATTTTTTTATGTGATTTTACCTATATGTACAAGCCAAAAACACCAAGGTACAACATGTTTATGCATAAAAATACATGGTGTACGTGAGGCGCGCCTCAGGGTCAAAAGGAAATTTTGCCAAAAAAGCGCCTGAGGCGCGCGCCTTTGGGAAATTGGGTAGGCGCAAAGCCCTGAGGCGCCCTAGGCTGCGCCTCAGGCGCGCTTTTTAAAACCCAGAATGGTCATGATAAATACTTCAAAAAAAAAACTGAATGTTGAAAATTGTTAGATGGTAAAAAATGTTGAGTCATTCAACATGTTTTTGTCCTATACGCTATAAACAAAATCGTATACTAGTGGTCTTAACGAAAAAAGTGTAGTTAGTATATAAAACATCATATTAGATTGGTTGCATATGAGACCTGCATGAGGCTATTAAGTTAACAGAGATGGTGTGACAAGGGTCTATATGTTGGAAAAAGTTGGTACATCATAATTCATAAATAATTCATAAATTTTCTAGTTTGTTAAGAACTAAAATGAAGAGAACAAACCTCCAACTGTCTCGCGTTTTCGAGCAAATTTGGGCGTTCTTCACAAAGATTCTTAACCTGTCCTTGGATTTCAGAAAACTCCAAGAGCATGAGCTGCTCACAGTCCTTAACAAGCACGTCGCTGGTTCCTTCTTCGAGTAGGCGTTTCTTTAATCGTTCAGTTGACAATTTTATATCAGTTGGTACTACAATAGATGGCTTATCACTTAACTGTCTTAAAGATAATAGATTGTTGGTTGAGGCCAAAGCTTCAATCCAGGCAAGCCTCTCTTTCTTAGAACGCGTTTTGAGATGAAGCGTCTTTGTGGCTGCATACATATAAAATCTCCTTTCATCTGATCGGCTCTCTCGGAAAGACAACACCTGCCAAAACAAATTACAACATTTCAGCAATTTTTTCTTTTATTCATCTGTCCTCTGTCAGTTTATCTTAGACTTAACAACAAGTGCAGAACAACCTTCCAAGTAAAGAATTAATAAACTTCTAGCCCAAGAGATAATAAAATGAAGTATTCTCTATACATGATAACTCTTGCAATTAACATAAGTTTTAAATGTGATCTATGACTTATGACTGTAATTAATCAGACATCAGACTACATTGAAAATTACACCAGTAAATTCACAAGTCCCATAAATCAAGATACAAATGTTTCGTATGACTCGGATAGCTTTCAAGTGAAACTCCAAGAACGAGATGTTCGTTTCTTAGAAAAACGACCATATGATTCCTTTATATAGGGATTGGAAAATCACAACGTTACAGTTGGTAGTTAACAATTGGCGTTTCAGTTGACAGTGGGAAACACCTGGTGGCAGAGCTTGAACTTTTAGATAGTGGAGGCTGAAAGTCACGAGACCCAATTTTTTTTAAAAATCGGTAGGGGCAAGACTCAAAATACACAAAATTTTCAGACAAAACGGGGGATATTTACACTAGTGGCCTAGTGGGCCAAGGCGGGCACCACCGGACCCTAAATAAGCTTCGCCCTTGGAAACACCACCAACAGTAACCACATTACTCGTTGACGACTAGTAGCGACGTGCTAATGATTATTAGTCAAGTCTCTTTTAAAAAGCATTTCCAAAAGCTAACCCTATCATTACACCTTCCAATGGTCATTAGCCTTCCCGTCCCCTCCATCAGCTCCTCCACTATCCTTAAAATTAGGCAAAATGGAATTTATTAGTCCCACATTTTTGCAGTTGGTCGATAATAATCCCACTTGAGTTTATTCTTCCCACCAGTCCCACCTATCAGACATTTTGCTCTCAATGCACCTCCCGTTAACTCACACTAACGCCATTAACTGAAACTCACAATTCTAAACGGTTATTCACCGGATTTGAAAGAGGGAATCGAGACAAAGATATTGGTATATTCAATTACAGAAATAAGCATGGTTCATCGGTTGTAGGTCGATGTTCTCCTCGGATGGGATGACTACCTTCGAACCATTCTTATTTTTGTAATTAGACATACCAATATCTTCGTCTGATTCCCTCTTTCAAATCCGGTGAATACTCGCCTAGAAATGTGAGTTTCAGCTAACAACGTTAGTGTGAGTTAACGGGGGTGCATTGAGAGCAAAATGTCTAAAACGTGAGATTGATGGGAACTGGGAAGAATAAACTAGGCGGATTATTTTCCGCCAACTGCAAAAAAGTGGGATTAATAAATTCCAATTTGCCTTAAAATTAAAAATAAAAAAAAATCAACTAAAAACCCTATATTTTGAAAAATCAATACACTAGCTTCTGGTCATTATCTATCAAATTATTGTAAGCGTATAAAAACGAGATATATGTCTATGAGTAAGATAAAAGATAAAAATGATCATTACGAAATAAGCCGAGAATGAAACAATATTATCAAAATAAATGAAATGGAGAACATTTTACTGGATATAGTTGCATAGTATATGTAAGCATGAATCAATCAATCAATCAAATTAGGAAAGAGACGCAAAAACTCACCAAACACAAGATCTAGATTTGAAACAATTAATTTATGAACAAAATCGTGAGCAGCAATCGTATCGTAGTGACCACAAATTAAATCCAGGGTGCTATCGATATGACCCACAACGATACAATCCAGTTATCTGATTATATTTATCTATCGTTGACTGGTCAACCGGGTATGAACCATCAAGGTAATAATAATTCATTCGAAAGTGATGGGTTACGATGCCGGTATTTCGAAGATAAATAAACTAAAACATTGGTATCGTATCGAACCGGTATCGGTACTGAAAGTACCATGCTCGAATAACAGAAAAAATGGTACGGGTATAAAAAATGATCGATACGAGTATGGTACCGGTTCGGTAATTGTACCCGGTACCAAATGCTCACCTCCACTACCAGTCGGCTAAACGCTAAAAAAAGGCCTTTGTTGTAGCTTAAAAAAATAGCCTCCTATCCGCCAGCTAAACACAAAATATCGCTTAATCGTGTCTACTAAGTACTAGCCATTTCAGCTGTTCAGCTAACTTGAAGCGTTCTAATTGGTTCATACTACTTTGTCAGAGCTGTAAACGAACCAAACGAACATGAACAATGCCTTGTTCGTGTTTGTTCGTTAAGGAAATAATGTGACGGTTCTTGTACAATTACCAAATAAGATTTTTTGTTCATGTTTTTCATTTCTAAGGAAATTAACGTCTTCACAAACACAAACGAACAACATAAATAATCATGAAACGGAGGTCGATAGTATTCAACAATATAAATAATGAGAAGAAAGGACAACAGTGCACAAATAAATGTACAAAAATCTTTAATGAACATAAATAAATGAACATGAAGAAACTTTCAAGAGCACGTTACCGAATGTTTACGAACACATTTGAACAACCAAGACATGTTCGTGTTCGTTCATTTAACAAATCGAACGAAATTTTGTGTCCACGTTCATTCATTTACTAAACGAATGAACGTAAACGAAGTTTCCGCTGAACGTTTGGTTTGTTTGCAACCCAGATTGCAGGTAATATATCACAATGATATCTCCAAACTGGTTTTAAATATGTAAAAAGGCGGTGATGAACTGGAGAAGAGAAAGATGTGTGTTGGCTGCAGGTGATGGCGGGGTGTGTGTGTGTGTGTTAGAGAGAGAGAGAAAATTAAATTTGATGTGTTTATATATATTAAAATAGATTAATTAAACTTTTATTTTTATATATTAAAATAGATAGTTAATTACTTCTCTATATAATTACCAAAATACCATTGTGATTACATGTAAAATTCTCAAAATAGTCTTACTTTAACTGAAACTTTTAGCGAAGTTAGATTTAGGAAACAACCTTGCAATAAAATGGAAACCCAAGGAGTATTTTGGCCATTTCCAAACTATTGGGGCAAAAGGTTTAAAACTCTTAAACCACAGGGGGGTAAAAAAGAAGTAAACTGATATAGTAAAGTACTACTCGATAGAAATTGAAGACCGAATGAATGGATCATTTCGAGATAATATAGAATACTTTATTATAAATTGTAACGATAAATTCACTTTTGATGTAATAAACTTCTGTTTCATTACTTTTTAATGTAGGTGTTGATCTGTGTGACAAATAAAATGATTTATTAGTAGTTGGGTTCACTAAATATTACCGTTTATCAAACCGGACACAAGTTAGCCGATTTAGCCAGCTGATACTAAATGTGTTTGGTTCACACACATCAACGACACGTAAGCAACGGGTCCCCCCCCCCCTCTCTCTTTGTTATAAAAGCGTTTAAGTGAAGAGGACCCCACAAAAGTAACCGTTGTTCCTTTTTCTTGTGCTCTTGAGAAGGGAAATGACACCCAAGCGCTATTTAGCTGAGGTGGAGAGGGGCACGACAGTGAGATATAGTCAACATCTGGGGACCATTAAAATGAATTATCGAAGCCGCTTACGCGCTAAACCCACAAGATTGAATGGTTAAATGATCTTTGGCAAGGTTTCATTAATCACTTTAGCTCTGGGACCATCTAACACTTGTTTCTTGTAAAACAATGCGTGAAGCAGCGTTACCAATTAACATGAAACAGTAATGTGAAGCTTAAAAGCTAACACTATAAAGAAATATAGATTTAGCCCCCCACCCCACACGTCAATTCACAGCTCAGGTTCATAAAGTTGTGTCTCCAAATTGAATGTCATTTTCTAATCAACATGAATAGCATTACATAACAATAAAGATCATTACGTAAGTCATTTACACCGTACAACCGAAGATTGCAGCCAATCGACACGAAGCAACGCATGATCATGATAAAGACAGTACTTACTTGTAACTTTTAACCTAAAAGACATTTAAGAATAATAGTGATGACCACCCACTTGCCACTTAAAGCCCAGTTGATTATTGATGCATATATGATAGCTAAGGTCCACTATAAGAACTATAATTAATCTACCCTAGATGTTCATTGTTATGCAGCACATACTGTTTAACCCCATTCAAGATGCACTAAGGTCAATAAAAATCAATATCACATCAATGGGCGCATGCATAATGCATTAAGGTCAATGATAAACAGCTAGTGACAGTGTGACACCCCCAAGTGCACATGAATACTGATGTCACTTCCAAATGTACATGGATTTAGATCCTTTATTTCACAATAGGCTCAATTTGTATTCTTCATAGACTATGTATAACATCCGCTCGTATAAACCAATATTGTTCGTTTTGTTCATTAGAAACTTGACGTTTTGTTTTTGGTTGCCGGATCGAGTGGAAACTTCACCAAATCGGACTCATCCTAGGATTGCTCCCACTCAAACATTCTTAATGTGTTGATGATATTTAAGGTCGAACATTGCTTATGACTTAGTATCTCTCATGTGAAGATTTGTGTACTGTTGTACTCGTCTGATGTGTGACAACATATGTGCAGGGATTGCTTTTCTTTCTATATCTAAATCTTTTTTTCTAGTTCTGTAGGTTTTGTAAAACCACAAATTTGAATGGAAATTTATAGGGTGCTTGGGATTGCGTATTATATATACTATAATAGAGCTTAGGATTTAAATAGTGTAGTTTTAGGTTTTTTCATTTTTGTCACATTTTTTTTTTTGCTTTTTTGTTAACTTTTTTTTTTCTCATTTTGACCACCAAATTTTTTGTTAAGTTTTTTTTCCCTCATTTTGGCCACACAATGTTTTTTTTACTTTTTGTTAAAGTTTTTTTCCCCGTTTTGGCCACCAACTTTTTTATTATGTTTTTTTTCTACGTTTTGGCCACCAACTTTTTTATTAAGTTTTTTTTTTTTTTCATTTTGGCCCTACATTTTTTTTGCTTTTTTGGTTAACTTTTTTTTTCTCATTTTAACCACCAAATTTTTTGCTAAGTTTTTTTTTCTCATTTTGGCCACACAATGTTTTTTTTTTACTTTTTGTTTAAGTTTTTTTTCCCGTTTTGGCCACCAACTTTTTTATTAAGTTTATTTTTTGTCGTTTTGGCCCCCGACATAATGCGTTTTTTACTCGATTTCGCACGGGTTCGGTTTTTGTCCGTTTATCATCTATATATTTAACGACCACGAAATGAATAGCTGCTTCACTCTAACGTACACAGCTGGCCACCGACCCCATCTACCGTGCGCCATCTCCACCATGTTCCGCGGACCGCGGAAGATTCCTGGTATTCTTCGCGTAGCTGCTGCCACTTTTGTATTTTCTCATTGTTTAAGGTTAGTCTCTATGCCTTTGTCGGTTACCAAAATCCGTATTAACGCGTCATGTGAAAAAACGCGCAACGCGCGTATTAATACACCTAGTTTAACATCAAAAGTGATTTTCGTGAAAAATGCATTGCTTATTGACTTAATTATTACTTTTTCAAAATAGTTTTTAATTAAAAAAAGTGTTCGATTTATGATTTTATACTAAATATTTTACTACATTTCAAAAGTTTTATTTTTAATCTATAATCTATAATCTATAAGAATTGAACTTTGATGATGTGGCATTCAATGGAGACCTCAACCCCTCCTTGAATGCGCCACATGGCATCATGAATGATTTTTTAATTTTTGAGTTTTTTTTAATAAATCTATATATATTATAATTATTTTAGGAAAAGATAAGAATTTAAAAACAAAATTAAATTTTCTAATAAGAATTTAAAAACAAAATTAAATTTTCTCTCTAATGTTTCATCCCATAACTTTTAAACGTTAATATCTTTTATATATGAGATTTTTTAAAGAAAAAAAATTACACCAAATTAACGAGCGTTTTATTATCTTTCCAACGAGTACCATAGTGCTATATAAAAAACGGAGAAAAAAACAACTATTTTTGTGGGGATTTGTTTTCAAATATATTTTACTCTACTAATAAATCACAAACGATAAACATAACTTCATAGGCAGAGATTCCTTTTTTTTATATTTGAATATGATAACTTATGGCAGAAATTTGTTTAAAATAATAATAATAATAATAATTATTATTATTATTATTATTATTCATTAATCATGTATTGGCAAAGCATTAATTATGTTGTCATATTAGATATTTTATTATGTTATATTAGATATTTCAACCCCGGGACACTCCCGGGATAAAAGCTAGTTATTTATAATTATATACACTATCTCGTTTTATTATATATACTTGCTATAATTACTAGTTGCTACTTTTAATGTTTTGAGCGAGCTGGGCTGCTCTGTGAGACGAAAGTTGTTGGGCTCTTGCACGTAATTTGTTTTAAGCCCACATATGTCATAGAATATTAACATGACTAATATATACTTGCAATTTTGAGCAATGTTTTACCAAATTGTTGAGTACAAAATAACAAATTTAACAATGTCTGGTATGTTTGATTGTTTTCTCAACCATGAATAAAACATCAATTTCATTTCACACTATTTATGGCAATATTAACTGATTAATATAAAATTAGTTTGGGTGTAGTTGTAAGCATCCATGTAGGTGTAATGTAACCATTACTCTTCGAAAAGCTCGGAGATTGTGTCTTAAAGAAAACTTGTCTTAAATTGCCTACCTTGTAAACCAACCGAGCCCGCTCAATTTGTAAATACACCAATCCCGCTCAGTTTGTAAAGAAGTTAAGCCAAGCCCAGGTAAGCTTAGCTTATGGGCTCGCTCGTTAGATAGCTTGCTCATTGGCTCAATTAAATTAAATTCCACATTTTAATTTTAGAAATGATCATGAGAAAAGTCTTATAGGTTAGAAAACTCAATACCTGAAATGTGTAACATATATTACATATATGTAGTAAACAATGTGCGGTACTACATATATGCAGTATATATTACACATTTTCATAATATGTGTTAGTTTGTGCTCGGTTTTGTTCATTAATATCTGTTTGTGTTCGTTTACGTTCATTGGTGTTTGTTTGTGTTCGCTTTTGTCCGACACCTACATTTAACAAATAAAGACAAATGAACATGAACACGTTCATTTCTTTAACAAACTAACACGGACAAAAACCTTGTTGGGTAACTGTTCATTAACAGTTCGTGTATACGTTATTTCCTTAACAAACAAACACGAAAAAAAAATCTCGTCCGAAAAGTGTTCATGAACAATTCGTGTTTGTTTGGTTCGTTTATAGCCCTAAATGTAAATGCTTTTAAGTAATACAACTTTTAAAACATATAGTTGCACCATTTAAAACATAGTTTTGATTTTAAACCAACTATCTCCCCCCTCTCCCAGTTTTTAAAAGACCATAATTTTTACACACACTACTATATTCGTTTTTAAATATACACATGCACCATAAATACGAGCTTGTATTCTCTTTAATTTGAGTATGGTTAGGGTTGCAAATAAACCAAAACGTTCACTGAAAAGCTTGTGAACCGTTATGTGAGAAGTTGATTTACTTTTACCTGTTTAATATATGAACGAACATGAATAAGAAATTTCGCTCGCCTACTAAAATGAACAAACACGAACAAATGTCTCGTTCGTTCC
Source organism: Ambrosia x helenae (assembly GCA_030844895.1). NCBI lineage: Eukaryota > Viridiplantae > Streptophyta > Magnoliopsida > Asterales > Asteraceae > Ambrosia > Ambrosia x helenae. Next base: position 68,284 of record JAUTDX010000501.1, on the reverse strand, counting down.
ATAGTGTTCGTGAACATTCGGTATTGTGTTTGTGAATGTTCGCTCATTTTTGTTTGTTCATGTTCATTTGTTTATTTTGTTCATCAAAGGTTTTTGTAAATTTATTTATTTTATATAAACTTTTTGTATTCTTTACCATTCTCCTTTCCTTCTCATTATTTACATTGAGGAATACTATCGACCTCTATTCCACGGTTGAATGTTAATTTTTGGCACTACTCTCTACCATCCACCTATAGCCTCCGCCGATTTTATTTGTGCATTGTTTACTTGTTCTAAATTCTACTATACATTAAATTGTGATATACAAGTTTATAACTTGATACACAATCTCCAGTGGATAAATAAAATATATCATAGGCATTAACATTAGTTATATATATGTAGTTGGATCACTTATAATCCAAAAGCCTAAATCTAACAGATTTTTTTTTTTTTGATAAATACTTACGTGATGAGTGCGTGTATTTAAAACAGTCTAGCCGAGTCTTAAGGATTAGGAGAATTTAGAGGCATTTATTATTTGATTGATTCTTAGTTTACGTTGCATGTATGCCTATATATGGCTTTGTTTGGTTGATGAATAAAGCACTTTTACCTTTGCAAATATTAGCATATTTACTTGAGTGTTTGTGATTGTGTGAGTGTGATCAAGGGGCCTGAACCAATGCCTTGTACTTCCATATTCCTCGTATGGGATCATATGAGCGTATAGACCCTTTTTGACCACAGAATGTCAGAATCTAAGCTTTGACTGCATGACTTTGCCTTGTACTACCATGACACAAAAATTGTCACTAAAGAGGCATAAAACTAGTCAAAGTAACTGTAGAAGAAGGCATCATGAAAAACTGTGAAGTAGAATCATTTCGAGTACGTTTACACCAAGTAAAAAAGTTTGAAGACCGCATTAATTTTATCCTTTACTTTTCTTTTAAAGTTGAAACGCACTTATGTTCACGTGGATCATATCATAAACCTTCGTTCGGTACGTTGGGTAATGTTTATTTAACAATGATGGGAGTTCACCATTTTCTTTAAAGGGTTATAGAAAGAGGCATGTTATTTGCACAAGGTTGAAATTTATCCACACAACCCTATACGGGCCGTAGAGGGCTCTACGGCCCGTAGACTCCATTTTTTGCTTCCTCTACGGGTCGTAGAGCCCTCTACGGCCCGTAGGTAAACATTATCAATGATTGGCAATCATACAATCATTGGTGATGATTACCTACGGGCCGTAGAGGGCTCTACGACCCGTAGGAAAACAAATTTTTTTAAAAAAATTTGAAGTTGTTTTATAAAAATAACATTTTTTTTAAAAAAACCTTTTTTTTGTCTACGGGTCGTAGAGACCTCTACGGGCCGTAGAGGCAAGGGCCTCTACGACCCATATATGGCCTCTACGACCAAGTTCCAAACCTATACGAGCCGTAGAGAGCTCTACGACCCGTAGATATGTTCCCTCTACGGCCCATATAGCCCTATACGGGCCAGTAGATTTTTTGGTTTTTTTTGTATTTTGTTGTTTTAATTATGTTTTATAAGTTTTTTTTATAAAAAAAACGTTTTGATTTCTTATTGTATAGGTAAAATAATAAAAACAAAAAAAAATCTACATAATAAACTAGAGGCATGTGCTGCGTTTTGATTTCTTAGCGTACGTCCCGCCTCTATACGATCCCCGTATAGCGCCAACCATGGGCTGCGTTCTACATCTACCCACGTCGACCATGCTCCACTCGGATATGGCATTGGAGCGCCGTCTGCTAGCTTAAGCATGATGTAGTGGTTGCCGTTCACGAAGGCTATCGATATGATACGATGTTGTGGTACGCTATCAGGATGAGTAAACAAAGGGAAGACAGTGCACGCTCCTTCAGCGGAGGTTGCCGAGATGCGTGCGTGGCGTCAGCAGATGGACACTTGGGTCTTCAACTTAACATCAAGAAAACTGAGGTTGTTTGGCCATCTTGTAACGGGGTGAAAGTTAGGGAGGGCTTTTCCCCAGAGGGATTGGTAGACCTGAAAAGGGGGTGAAGCGACTTGGAGGGGCCTTTAGCCGAGTGAACTTCTTTTGCTCAGACCTTGTATGGGGTCGCCAAGTTGGTTTTTGGGTAACGGACGTGCCAACCCCCTATAGATGAAGCGAAGCTGACCGGACAGTAATCAGGGTCACGAAGCGACAATCTTATAGAACACGCTCTTGATTCCTACTATCTTAAAAAAATTGTTGTTTATGCTATTTTACTTTTATAATAAGAAATGAAAAAAAAAATTTATAAAAAACTCAAATAATATGCTTAAAACTAATAAAAAACACTTAAAAAAAACATAACTACGGCCCGTATAGGCCTCTACGGGCCGTAGATGTTTTCTATAAATGGGCCGTAGAGACCCTTATGGGCCGTAGAGAAGATGGCCTCTACGACCCATAGATGGCCTCTACGAGCATTTTTCAGCCATCTATGGGCCGTAGAGGCCTCTATGGGCCGTAGAGGTTTTATTTAATTTTTTTTTATTTTTTTTAGATTGTGTTGGAATGGATGTGTTGAGTTTTTTTATAAAAAGTAAAATAGCATAAACAAAATTTTTTTAACTTAATAATAAAATGATATTAAAACGTTATTTAACCAAAAATAATACTCTCAAACAAAACAATTGTCTGTATAAACTAAATTCCATACCTAAATTCAATACCTAGTTAGACATCTTTATCTTGACCATAAATTGTTAATCTAATATCAAGCAGCGGAAATAAGAACTCAAAAATTATTTATAAAAAAAATTGTTGATTATGCTATTTTACTTTTTATAAAAACAAACTTAACACATACATTCTAACACAATCTAACAAAAAAAAAAAAAAAAAAAAAAAACCCTCTCTACGGCCCATAGAGGCCTCTACGGGCCATAGAGGGGATCACAATCATTGGTAGTCAGGACTGAACCTCGTACCTCGTTTTTCATGTTCATCTACGGCCCGTAGAGGCCTCTACGGGCCGTAGATAAGTCAAAAATTGAACCCTACGGCCCGTAGAGGCCTCTACGGGCCATATAGGGTTGTGTGAATAAAAAGCTCACTTGTGTGAATATCCGGAGCCTATAGAAATATACTAATATAGACATATATGGATCAATTGGTTCAGAAAATTGACAAGAATTCTAGATAAGTTAATATTTACTCATACTCAAACTAGCAATAATATAGGTCGAGCTAATTGGCTCATAATACTAGCTTGAGCAGGAAATTTAGTTTGTATTCAACTTTGAGTCGACTTATGACTTGTGATTTATAAGGGTCGTTTTGAGTTTTGATAAGCTTGTCTGTTATTAGATAAAACTATATGTTGTAGTTTAACTAAAAAGTGCATAACATCTTTTACGTCACTGACGTGTGCAACAGGCTTTAACTAGCTCACTCCTTAACTATCACTTTGGGGTTTAACTAAAAATTAAAATAAACAAAAAAAAATGTGATTAATTGGTTTATTGGGGGTTGACTTACATCCTTACTCGTCTAACACATGTTAAGCTGGGGGTGGCGCCCTCCTTTAACTCTATCGCGTGTCAGTGCTTAACGCCCTGTGTGGGTGAGTTGACATGGGGTGCCACACCACAACATCATGCAGTTAACAACTTCCATTACTATATTCTAATAATAATTTTTGTTTACTAAGGTGGTCACTTCTTTGAAAGTCACAAGTTAATGGTGATTCATTTTATGATGCAACATAAAAGATATATTAGTGGGTAATGTCTTATCATTCTAAGGGGAAGTTTGAACAAGATAACAATTATACATCTTAGTAATAATTAAAAAATGATCACTGTCTAATTGTTGAGATGTTTACATACCTTATTTTTTTAATAAAGAAGTCTAACGAAAAACTTTTGGTGGAAGGTAAGGAGTGGATGTAAGGTGAATTTACTACACAATACTATTAACCTAAAAACAATAAAAAGTAAAGTGATGATAATCATGTAACACAAAAATGTTGATATGTAACAACATGTGTCGTTATATATCAACACTTTGTGTTTACGTATCAACACTTTTTTTATCAATGCTTTGTTTGTATCATTATCATGTCATTTGTAAGTTAATTAAAATATTGATTGCACACCTTGTTCTAATCATTAATTAGTAAAGAACTTAGAAAATAAATAAAAACATTCACCAGTGGGTTTGAACAAAAAAAAAGTTCATTAAAGTATGCCACATACGATTCCTGGGCGCATTTAAATGAATCATGGTATACGAATATATATGAATCTTCTACGTATTTTAGGTGAATATAGGTGATATACTTTTGACATACAAACATGATCCATACAAATATACTTAATGAATCTTTGATAAGAATTGGTAGAATCTCTACTTTTGATGTGACTATTGTGTTATGTATTATGAATGTTTTGTGACTTCTGCTATATGCAATATACATTTTTTGTATGTGCCACTGAAAGTTAAAAGAGTTATTTACAATATAATTATGCGATCAGTTAACTTTCGGACTTAGATTATCATCATCGCTAGAAAATACTGGTTCTCAAAAATAAGGGATCTCATATAATACTGATCTCCTGTCCATGATCTTGTGGTCTAGTAACAATGTTGACGCTTGCCTTTATAAATGTAGTGTGTGTTCAAATCATTGTAAGAGCAAATAAATAGTTGATATTCACGAGTAAAAAAATGTAAAAAAAGAAATTATATGTGTGACATGGTTAATTAAGAACCACAAATATTTGAGAATCCTTAATTAACACTTGTAATAATAATTGAATTGTGCTTATCAAGTTAGTGAATTTTCAAATCGTTATTTAGTAAAGTGCACATGTGCATAATTAAAACAAAAGCCACATGATATATGGAGACATATGCTTAGAACAAGTGAGTGGAGATATAGAAGTTGAGTATGCAATTATAAGATTGGGGAGAAATACCTATAATCTCTGTTTTATGTAGTTTTTTAAGTACCATGTACCAAGTTATATGCGTAAGTGTTGAAACTGTTTTGAAACAAATTTTCCCTTTCGTAATTAAACGTTGATATCTCTTTCTCATTATGCATTACAGGAATTTGTTCCTGTAAACTTTGTTTTTTAATCAATGTTGTAAATATTTTTACTGACGCACATGTAGCTACAAGATCATCTCTACATGATCATCTATGGTTTATATATACGACACATAGTGAGACAATGTTGAGAACCTATACCCACGAACATATGGCCACAAACCTTATAGCGTGCCAAGTCATCGAGATAGGTGAAAAAGACCAATAGCAACGACTGTAGCTTAATTCAAGTAGTGAAAACAGTCAAACATACACATAGACACAGATTCGTTCATATAGCTTAATTCAAGTAGGGCATAAATGCATTTCAATGTGATCTAAGGCATGCATATGAATCAAGTGAAAGGTAATGCGTGAATGCTGTCACATGCATTTTCTCTAACATAATTTAAATAAGACATGTACGCAAGCTAAAGTAGATACACGACTATTTATTTGCCCAAAAACTTTATTACTTTCATAATTTACTTTTTACCGATAATTTATAAATAACAAGACCTGCTAAACAAAAATCTAACCCTCCAACAATCGGTCTTTCAAGGGATATTTAGACACACTTTGTCCCCAACTTGAACTAATAGTCCTCTGTGCATTGTTAAAACGAATTAATTTAATGAGATACACATATATATTTTTTGTAACTTTCAAAGTTTATCTTACTACGAGTCACATAGCAAGGGATATTTACACACACTTTGGAATTTCACACTTTGTCCACAACTTGTCCCCTGCCCAAAAGCCACTTGTAACCTTTTAAAAATCATGTTTTTGCATGCACCATCTTAATTCAAATAGAATATGGAAAATTAAGAAAAACAATGTAAAGGGCTAGAAAAGGTAAAAAGTGAAAACATGGGGGTCGAAATGGAGCACGCCAACATACACAAATTTAGAATTTCACCCTTGCAAACTCCAACGGAGATTCTTAGATTCTGCAGGCGTGAAGAGGAGAAAAGCCTGGTGGTGCTTATGTGTTATGGCCACTCTACACCCACCATCTTTTGTTATATTATCACTTTACACCCCTACCACTTCACACCCACATCATTACCTCCTACTTTGGCAAATCCATTGTCTCCTACTTCAACTTTTGACTAGTACAACATTACTCGAATTCGTATCCTAATGATAAGGATAAAGTGCTAGGGAAGATTTTGAAAATCATCAATTCAAAGAATCCTTGAAAACGTATAAAAAGAAGTTAAATTCTTAAACTTTACATATATATTAGGTTAATTTTGTACGGTGAATGAAACTCATATAATAATAAGAAAACTAGCCAAAGGCTAAAAGCCGAATACAAAGCACACCACTGCTACAAATTTATCACGTCAAATATGCATCAGCTCGATCACTCCAGAGAAATTAAATTTGCTATATTTTTATCCACAAAAGAAGACAAGGTTTTTTCTAGATCTCTTTAGTTGAATTTTTTGAACACGCCTCCTTTCCATTGAACAACTTATCATTTATGGCATACCAAATACATCATAGAGTTGTTTGAAAAAAAAAAAATTGCTTGGAGGATCTTTCAAGGCTTGGTACATAGCTTGTTCTTTTGGAATACCAAGCCATGAAAATCAAGCAGATCAGTTACAAAGTCGACATCTAGCTAATGGTTCTTACACTAGAGGGAGATTTGTCTCCATATATCCTACGCTAGATCAGACCTTTGTTAGGAGACGGTCCACTTCTTCAAGGACTTTCTCATGGAGCATACACTTTTCTACACTCCCGATAGACTAAGTTTTAGTGGGATAGAACACACTCACCATTGACTAAGATGTAGAGCCGAGATGAACCTGAACCTATGGATGGCAATCAAACCAAACACAATGGCTAATACGAAACCAGAAACATTTGGATGGATATGGTCGTGGGGACATGTATCCAGGTATGAGATTAGTTTAAAGCTTTTGCGGGTATGGGGCGTGGTATGGGATTAAGTTATGTATCCATTTACCCGACTTATTTACCCAAAAACATATGCCTATTTACCCGATAATATACCGGATTTATTTTCTTGATGTGTGTGTGTTTATGTAGTACTAATATGTTATTATTAATATAAATATCTTGTCCTAGTGAGATTTACTTTTTTGTTGTTCATATATTTATGAAATTTATATTAACTTTTGAAGAGTATGATGTATAATGCATGCAATTGGTTAATGGATAATTATAATGAACTATAACAGCAAGAATTGTCAATAGGTATACCCGATACACACGGGTATACAAAAATTATCCCATGGATACCCGTTAGGTATTTGGTTGGGTATGAGACATCGTTTTAAAGTTGAGTAGGGAGTTAGGATTACCAAAATCCTTCCCAACCCAACCCACTCGCCATCCCTACCTGAACCATATATTGTCTTTGTCCATCCTTGCTCTCCACCACCATTTTCCCTAGAAAGCGAGGTACATGGCTCTTAACGAACCAATATCCAGGCCCTAGTTAACCTTCAGCGCAATAATCCTCCCCCATGCAATCCAATGTACTTTTTTTTCCTTTCATTCGAGCCAACCCATATAAATCTTTTCCTAATCCTTTCCAAGGCCTTGATGACATGTAGAAGAGCTTTGAAAAACGAAAAGAAGTGAAACGATAAGCTTCCTAAGACCAGATGGATTAATGTTATACGAATTCCAAACGAGAGTGCTTTCGCATTTCAAACTGACAATCATGACTTGAATATATCTAGTGAACATTCCACTTCTTATAATAGTTCATGTTTAGTAGTTAAAAGGGCATGGAACCAACCTGGAACATTACCAAACTAGCCATATTCTACACCTGATCTGCTTCCATCCCTACCCCGTATAACTTACCTGTAACATATTTAACTTTTAAACCAGATGCATTATGAAAGTAGCATATAATCTAGCTAGATTCTTAACATATGCCCCGTTCCATTCACCTAAAAATGGCATCATAAGTTTGGTCATTATTAGGGAATAGCGAGTTTCATCAAACTGTCAGTGTCTCCGTTGTTTTAGTTGTAACAACTCTCAATGCCTTCCTAGCTATGATAAACAAGAAATTGCAATAACGGGTCTTCTTGACACACCCCTTTGCTTATGCAGAAATCTTTGGTAGGGTTTATATCAACGCGAATTGAACCGAAGTTCTATTTTACCTTCTTGATAACGGATAAACATGTAACATTTTTCTGTACTTAGAGCATAAACATTTTTATGTTAATTTATTATTGGGATTAAAATGTCATCATCTAATATTTACGGCGCACACTTATGTCAAATACGAATATAGCACATGTATATATTCTATGTCACGTGAAAATGGTGTTCACATATTGCGTACGTTCATCCTTGGGAATAATAAAGTTACATAATCTCAATATACAAACCATCTTAATACACATAGCAAATTATTAGATAATCACTAACGATTCCTTTTTATAACAAACACCAAATCCGATCTTCTAGCAAGGTGTTAGAAAAACCAAAAAGATACAAGTCCATCACCAATTCAAACAAATCAGAACTAACTAAGGTTGATCAAACTGCTCCTACCCCTGAAAATTATGTGATTCCTATTGACCCAAATAGACCATAGTCCCATCATGATTGCCACACATGCAACATCTTCCTCTTAGATGAACATTGCAATTCATACATCTCTTTTATAAAGCTACTTAATGCAACGGTTGGTACGGTGGTAGCTCCAACCAAACTCCCATCGGCCACCAAATGGCCTTTGCTGCAACACAATCGACAAGAAGATGTTCCACTATTTCATTAGCATACCGCGTCTTGGACTTACCTGATTCCCATCTCACCAACGATTCCATGTGAGAACTAGTAAGGATTTTGAATTCTAAACTTACGTAGACATTTGAATGGCTTAATGGTGTCATTTCCAACACAACCCCAGTGACCATTAGACAATTTGTGAGTTTTTGACGATAGAATTTGACATGTTTTTTTTTTTTCTTTTTGTAAAATAATTATGCAATATAACTTCTCGTTGATGAAAAACAATAATTCTTAAATATTTATTTCTATCAAACAAATAAACACTTGGAAAAAATGGCATACATATTATATCACTCGCAATAATTGACAAGTTTTATTGGGGAACATGAAGTTGGTTTTTGTGTTACATTGATTACATAATTAAATATGTGTGTGGGTTTTAATTAGGTCTTGAAAATAATGCCTTCATCAAGAGTATTGATAAGGGTTGCAAACTTCAATGTTGTCTCCTGCAAATGTAACCAAACTTGTATGTCAAAATGTTGACCCTTCCTCCACCATTAATGTCCAAAAACTTAAAATACATCTACGAATACATAGTCAAAGGCATTATAGCCTAGCGGCATCTTGGTGATGGGATAAGACTTAGGGACTATAAGGTCCTGAGTTCGAGTCTCACAAGGAGGTTTTCTCATATTTATGAGTTTCCTCCTGAATTGGTGACTTGGTGGTGAAATATGATCGCGTGGTAACACTGGTGGAACGATGATACTACAATGATCCGTGAATGATTCCAATTGGCCGTTCAAAAAAAAAAAACATCTACGAATACATAATTACTAAAATTGCCATGGTGTTTTTTTTTTCCTTTTTTGTGTGTAGTTAAAGTTGTCTAAAAAGATGAAAAAAAATGAAAGTTAAATTGGGAACATTTAAGTTTTACGAGTAAAAGTTTAGACTAGACAGTAACTTTTAAAATTACAAGTTAAAATATTAGTCTTGTCAAAATAAAGTTCGAATGACATTAACTGCATCACTTTTCCAAACAAAAAATTACGGTAAATAGGTAAAGGTAAAAGATAAAGTTAAAGTTGCATTTTACGTGGCTGTGCAAATGATTTAGTAAAAATGTAATCCGAAAAAGTGCGAATATATCATGAACGCTATATAGGAGACTGCTGACAAGGATGGCCAACGGATCAAACTTGACGGGTGAATCCTACATCCAAGCGATTTGGGATGGATAATGTCATAATGGGATTGTTTTCATTTATGAGATTTAAAACTAGAATTGATTCTCGCCGTAATGGCTAGGTTGGTTTTTTAACGTACTTTGAGCATACAAAATATTTTATTACTATTGATTGTTGTTTAAAGTGTACACCAACTAAAACATTCATAAAAATAAGTATAAAAATATATTTTATATGACATGACTCATTTTCAGAAAAAAAAAGTCAAAGCGTGAATCAAATTGAATATATAACATGTACATAAAAATTAAAAAACACATAAAACTCGAGGGGGTCAAAATGTCATTACGTTAAAACGTAGACCAACTTAAAAAAATTAATAAAATAAGCAACAAAACATATCATAATTGACATGATTAATTCAATTACATTTCAAGAAAACTATATTATATAAAACAGTCAAATAATCCAAAATCTCAATTTATATAAAACAAAATTGTTACAGGTTTTCTAACTTTAAAATCATATAAAAGACTCTAATAGAAACACAAAAAAACATCAAATAACCGAAATTATCCATGAAAAACTTCAAAACATTCATGTCTAAGTGTTTATAGCCTATTTTCCACACATAGCTGTTAACCTAGCTTCAAATTCTCCCATTCTATTGTTCAAAGCCTCTTTATCTGCATTATATTTTTCTTTTTCAGCCGCCAAGCCCGCAATTATTTCTTCGAACCTTTCTTTATCTTCATCTTTTTCCTTAACAAGCTCTTTAATAACCAAATTTAACTTTTCAATCTACAAAACAAGCAATGAATAGAATCAAGAAGTCAGAATTAATAAAAATTAATAACGGGTCACGTAAGTTGCACAATAACATAATCCAATTGTGAGTTAAAATTCTAGTGCTAGAAGCCAAATAACATGTGATACATACAAACAATCTGACCCAAACTACAACAAGACCGAAAGAATGCATAGGTTCCTAATCTAATTACCACCAGCAAATTGTGTATCATTCATGAATTGAGACCTGAGAATCTAGTTGAAAAACTACAAAACCAAGGTGTCACAAAGGGGGCTCAAGATAGCAAGTTACCATGGAATATGAAGTATATCTAAAGTCTGAAACTCCATAATATAGCCCATCAAACAAAAGCTATAGCGTTTATCAACTGAGATGCAGCTACAAACTGAATTATACAAGTGAAAGAAATGTGGGAAAATAATTAATTGTCTACACCTCAAAACGCGAAAACATCAATCATAAAAAAGACAAGTTTCGTAGCAAGGTACCAGACTTTGCATTGTTTAGAACGTGTGACCATGTGCTGATTAAATAAGATAGTTGTCCAAACTCGAAGAACAAGATAAATGACAAGCCACATCCTGCAATTAAGCTAACCTGATCAACATCGAAAGAGGAAGTTTAAATGCGGTATCCATATTATTATTTTATTTATTTTTTTGCCAAAATATACTACGCTGACTAAAGAAGCAAGAGATTATAAAATATCCCTAATCTGCAGCACTTTGTATGTTACTCTACGTACTTCACCATAGTTCCTTTGTAAAGTAACCACTAGCAAAAACAGGCTACGACACAATGATCTTATGGTATCCTATTTGGAATGATAATATACTTGCAAATGGCATATGAGTCCTAGTTTATTCTCACGTCAAACTGAAAACATGATTAAAAGTTTATAACTTTACTTACATTTCGTTCATTATCACAATTTCCTTCCATTCTTAATTTGTTTATGAGTTTTTTTTTTTTTTATGAGTTTCATAACCAATTAAGGATAAGGCCACTATGACAGGCAATCACATCTTAGTTTATTCTCCCACCAAATAAAAGAGATCCCCATAAATGGGAATATTAACTGATGCAAATGAATAGCACCAAAGTTGTGACAGTAAACAAATTAGGGTCACATATATTCAAATTGGTTAATAGTGAAATTACCATAGAAACCACCGTCATTTTGGTAGAAGTGCGAACAGAACAAATTGATGTGTTTGTCCAGCAAATAAGAGGATGAGCAGCATGTGGTAGCTCTGACAGACGGCGCAAACGCAACCACTTAATTGTTATCCTTTTTTTTATCATTTCACCTCTAAACATATGCAAGTGTAGATGCAGGTGGCCACCTACAAAGAAATATCTAAACATTTGCTAGTGGGTAACCCCAACTTTTGTGAACGGGAGATGAAAATTGGGTGCGAGACGGAGGTGAAAAATAGGGAGAATCATCAGACGCGGTTTTAGGGCTTCCACGCGTCAAATGATATATTGGACTGCATCTGAAGATCCAGTTTATATTGGTGTTATGTATCCAATTAATACTTAAAATTCATATGAGAGTCCAAAACCTATTACCTGGAATGATAAAAAGAGTACATGAGGAAGTATGAAACATCTTTAGACTTTAGTATTATTAATTCAATTGGGATAAAACAAAGAAAACAAAGCAAGTATGAAACATGAACATAAACAGGAATAAGTTACCATTTATAACATTTAGGGTTACAACTTAAATATGGCGTCTAAGGAAAACAAAAGAAGGCGCAATCAAATTTTGTCCGAACTCCATGGGTGTAAACTATGTGATTTTTCACAAAAAAAAAAAAAAAAAAACAATCAAATCTTATTCAGACTTGACAAGAATGCACGATCTATTAAGTAATAATCCATTCAGAGAAGAAGTTACCTGCCTAATGATTTACATGGTGCAAAGTTGTGTCACAGGAGGCCACTTAGGGTTAAAACTGGCGTGAAGAATCCAAAAGCCCTCTGGGTGACTGAGTTGTGAGGAGACCAAGGTTTAATTAGAAGAGGGATGTTGAAATTTGGGGACTGTGGTTAAATTAGAAGATGGGTTTTGAAATTTGGGGTTAGGCAGATGGAGGATTTTGAAAATTTCACTCAAGTGAGCTACAGTTTAGCCCAAAAAATTAGCGGGATTAGAGCATTCACATCCCATCCACCATTTTTACCCTATAATTTAACTAAAAAATCATACTTTTTAAAATTTATCTTTCATTTTAAAAAACTTCCCACATCCCATCCACCATTTTTATCTTTATCTTACTCACAAACACATATTTTATTATATTTCTCGTTTTCATACACTCACAATAATTTGGTGGATGATGAATAGTAGCTTTTTATATATGAAAAGCTATGATAACAAATTTTCATAATATAAAGATAGGGTATAAAATGGTGGATGGGTTGTAGTGTGTTTTTAGTAGGATTTTTTAAATTTTAAAGATGGGGGAAGGTTTGATGGGTGGGTTGTGAATGCTCTTATGGACATCAAATATTTGAAGGACAAATTCGAATATGGGAGGGAATATTAAAATGTTTTAAGAAGGGAAAGAGCAATTTTATTAGGAAAGGTTTCGAAATTTTCAATGGCATATACTATGGATGAAATCAGTATCGAATCAAAAAATTTAGAAAAGGGGGTACCGGACACTGTACCAAATGTATCGTCAATATTACTTGGGCTCAGTATCATTTTTTAATAGAAAATTTTTCTATTTGGTATTGTACTGAAAATACCGATAACATTTTTTTTTTGGAAAATTAGCTACTGAATACCATACCAAATGTCTTACTATGGTACCGATATTCGGTACCAAATGCTCATCCCTATCATACGCAAAGTGCCACTAAAAACTTAAGATTCCAAAATGTTATTATTATTATTATTATTGAGATTTCAAATTTTCGGGTATTATGATTCTAACCCAAACATTGCGTTAGATTACGGTTTATGGGATTTTTTTTTCTATTTGAAATATTGTCACTTTATGTCTCTAAAGTTATGGCTAAATCATTCGGAAAAATCAAGAATGTCACATTAACCATCATTAGATCTAATTGACCATAACTGGATCTAATTGACCATCATTGGGCCTAATTGACCCTCACCGGGTCTAATTAACCATCATCGGGTCTAAATGACCATCATTGGGTCTAAGTGACAATGATTGGATCTACCTGACCATCATTGGGCCTAACCGGCCATCATTGGTTCTAATTAGTCATCATTGGGTGTAACTGACTATCATTGGATCTAACTAACCATCATTGGGCCTAACTGACCATTACTGGATCCAACTAACCATCAGTGGTGTAATTAACCATCATTGGATCTAATTGACCATCAATGGATCTAAATGATGATCATTGGTTCTAATTGACCATCATTGGATCTAACTGACCATCATTGGGCTTAGCTGACCATCATTGGATCTAACTGACCATCATTGGTGTAATTAACCATCATTGGATCTAATTCACGATCAATGGTTCTAATTGACCCTCAACGGGCCTAATTGACTCATCGGGTCTAATTGACTATCATTGGGTCTAAATGATCGTCATTAGGTCTAAGTGACAATGATTGAATCTAACTAGTCGTCTTTGGGCCTAACTGACCATCATTGGATCCAATTGACCATCATTGGATCTAATTGACGATCAAATAAATTTAGTTACTAGTTTTGTTTCTTTCATTAAGTGTAGCTACTAAATGACACATTTTTTTTCTTCGTAAAGTGTGGCGAAAGGTTTCCAAAAGATGTGTTTTTGGTCACATGAATAAAAAATCAAACAACTATTGTGGCCATAGATCAAATTTGGCTACACTTGTCTAGTGTGTCTACACAATGTCACATTTTCCCCCCTAAAGTATGGCTAAAAGTTTTGAAATGACATGAATAAATAAAATGTGTGGCTAAATGTAGGCTAGAAGGTTTGAAAATGTGATTAATGACCTTTAGCCACACATTCAATTGAAAGTGTGGCAGGGCAGCTTTAGAAAAAGTTCGGTTGTAGGCCTATTTTGGCGTAGTATTAATCATCGTGGTAATATGGTAGCAATGTAGTCTCAAAATTTACCACTGATTAGCTACCATATATATATGCATTACGCTTTAGGAAATAGGTCCCTAAATTTGCTACCACTAAGGTGGTCACAATTCAATAGGTTCGTTGTTTTTTTTTTTATAAATTATTTTTTTAACTTGATCTTTCTTATTATTTTTCTCACGAATTTACTACCAAAAATAAACGGTGTCAAAATTTTCCACCGATTACTTACCTTATCTTATAATACATGTTTTGGTGTAAAATCGGTTGCTAAATTTGCTAACATTTTTCTATGTAACAACTTTTGGTGACAATATCCTAGTTTTATCATGGCTAATATGGTAGCAATTTAGTCTCAAAATTTACCACTGATTAGCTACCATATATATATGCATTATGCTTTAAGAAATAGGTCTCTAAATTTGTTACCACTAAAGTGGTCACAATTCAATAGGTTTGTTGTTTTCATTTTATAAATTATTATTTTTTAATTTTTTCTTATTATTTTTCTCACGAATTTACCACAAAAAAATAAACGGTGTCAAAATTTGCAACCGATTAGTTACCTTATCTTATAATACATATTTGGTGTAAAATCGGTTGCTAAACTTGCTACCATTTTTCTAGATAGCAACTTTTGGTGACAATAGCCCAATTTTCTAGTAGTGATTGATGATACATATAATAACTTGAATTTATACCGTCTAATTAAAACGTATTATATTTTATCCGGCTCGTTTCGAACAAAATTTATGTCAAAACGTGCACCAACTAACCACGTCCCTAAAAATAAGCACGAAAAACGTATTATATTTGACTTGACTCATTTTAAAATTAAAATACGTCAAAATGTTAACCAACTTGAAGTTATAGTGAGACGTACATAAGAATAAATAAGCAAAACTCGACGGGGGTCAAAATGATATTTTACAAAGTTCTTATAAAAATTAAGGGTTTAAGTGCCAATGCCGAAAGTTGAGAGGGTGAGATTATAAAAGAGTATAATTTAACACATTATATATATACATATATATATATATATATATGGGAAAGTTAATTTGAAAACACGTATATTTCGTGCGAACAGCGAGAACACCATCTAATTCAAATTCAAAATTTCTTATTACACTAATCTTTATTACTAAAATACAATCTCAAAAACACAATTTATGCGTAAAAAATTGTTTTTACACATGTGTAAATTCACTGTCTACACATGTGTAAACTGCTTCATTAAACACGTGTAAAAACATATACGGAAATAAATTGTTTTTAAACATGTGTAAATTCACTGTTTATACATGTGTAAACTGCTTCATTTACACATGTGTAAAAAGTTAATTTGAAAGTGTTTTTGCAAGAAAAGATGAATTATTTGAGAAGAAAATTCATTCATTAATGTTGTATTTTGATTATAACGAGTTGACGGCAACCCGCGCGTTGCAGCGGGATTTTGATTATTAATGTCTCTAATATCATAATATGAGATACGAAACTATTAAGATATGCAATTTTTTTTATTTTTTTATTTTTGCTTTATCCTCCATCTACAACACTACACTAAAGCAATTAACTCAATATGTACAAAACAAAACTCGGTACTGATATATTCACATATAAAACCTGAAAAATAAAATATTGAATGTATCGACAATTTACGTGTTTAGACATCAACATGGCGTACAACTAACATTCAGACAACAAATTAAACAAAAGATTCATGGAATGAAATTGATAGATTACGGAAATCAAATTGAAATATACGTAAACCTAATCATAACTTTAGTAATTTTGACTTTTATTTATAGTCAAAAACTAATATTTATTAATTTTAATTTTAAATTCAAACTTATTTTGGTTTTATTTAAGAAAAAACTTAATATTTTATTTATTTTGAATTATGAAAATTGTGTTTTAGAAAGAGGAATATAAAAAACGAAGGTTCCATTTAACAAAAATTATAAACAAAATTAGTACTATTCCTAATTATAAACAAAAAAATTAAATTATGCTATTTTTTTACAGTTACGTAAACATGAAGATCCAAAACGATGGCCCCTTTAATAACAGTTATCCTAAATGTTGACATTATCAAGTCAACATATCTGCAAATCAATTTTGCAGTAATTTGTCACATTTTTTCTTTAATCATATTAGTTTATGAAATAATCTTCTTTGTGGAATCGAATACATATTTTACGTAAAAACTCAATTTGATTTATATTTTCAAAATATTTGATCCACCGATCTTAATCCTTTCAGGCTTGTTTAGTTTTTAAAATAAAAGTTATGTTCTTATTTCATATCAATAAATTTTAATAAGTTGTAAAATTTTGGGTTTAATTTTATTATTTTTCATGTGAATGGTTTAGTGGTTTGAAACAGGGACATCGAAAAAGTTGAGATTTTGATGTCGAACAAATTTAATTTGATGCAGTTGATTCTTAAAACGCTAAGCGGATTGGAATTTGAATCGGTAATTTGTGGATTCACTCCTCTGGTTTCTGTTCGTCGGCATCTTTGTCGGAAATAGATATTCTTTAGTTATGCTTTTGTTTAATGCTTTGGGTTGTAATCAACGATGCTTTCTTGATCGATTCTTGAGGGTGGTAATCTCTTAATAAATAAACAATAAAGTTGTGATCTAATTTCGGTTCCAATTGGCATCTCTGTTTCAATTTGCAAAACAGGGGATGACATCAATCAAAGTGTTCTTCATGGAATCTTGGAACCGGTGTTCGATTGCGGTTAACATGGTTGAAGAATAAGGCATTGTAGAAGAGAAAATGGAAGGGAGAGTATATGGAGGAATCAGACAACGGAAAGAAGCAAATCGAAATAGGGGTAAGGTGTACAAATGTTTGTTATGTTGTGTGGAAAGTAGTTAACGCCGTTAAAGTGACTTTGAAGAACCGTTATGTTGATAATTGTATATATATACAATGAGGTTTGTATTAAAAAAATTGATTTTGATTGTTTTTTTTTACTTGTTCTCACTGTTCTCACGATATTTAGTGTTCTCAAGATAACCCTCCCCTATATATATATATATATAATTTGATGGGTGTAAGACGAGTATGATATTAGATCATTCTTTTTAACAACAATTCCCAGATTTGTAGGATAAATATGCCACAACTTTCACATTGTAGAATTTGTTAGTACATAATGTCCCTAACCTAGTATAGGTGTTTGTACACTATTTTAATTGTTTGTAGCTCGTTTAGATGATTAAGGGCATTTTGGTAACTGGCTTGGCCGAATGGATCCCAATACACGAATGACTTATAGCGGATTGGGCGAATAAGTACTAACCTATTCGCCCAACCTATTCGTGTATAGCCTGCCATTTGCTCCCAAGGCTTGGGCGAATGGCAACAAGTATATAAGCCAAACATGTTTACCCTAATCATTCATTATCCATTTTAAGTGTTCTTGAGTTGTCAGATGATCTAAACAGATTTGTATTCACTCGTGCTCTGATTGTTAATCAACGAATCATTTAACCATGACCATTTACTCATATTTTGTGTGTTTGATATTGTGTTTGTTACGAAACCGAAACCTGAGGATTCTGCACTTGGGTTTTGCCCAAATCCGTGATATTCGGATTAAGTCCAACGGTCATACAAATTTGAACTCCTAACCTTAGGTTCAAAATTTGAAATGCAAAATTATTGTACTAGAATGTCACCTTGGGGACTGGTATCAAGTGATACTCGATCGCTTATAAGAAAACATAAATACCCGTTTACTCCAACAAGCGTTTGATGGCAATAAAATGAGCTTGGGACACATATTGGTAACCCCTCAAAGTCGGTTTGCCTAAGTAGCCTAAGAATGATTCTAGAGAAGTAGAGATGACATGTGACACTCATCCTACTTAGGAATAAAGGACCTTTTGGTCCTATAAAACATAAATTTTCACTATTTTGTTTTATTAAAATACAACACAAAAATCCAACACAAAAAATCTAGTACAAAAAACTTCAGTATCAAAAATAGTGCAAAAGATATCCAACATAAAAAAAATCCAATACAAAAAATTGTGTCCTGCAACGTGGGGAATTAATTCTAGTTATGTTTTAATTGATCAATTGTATTGGTAAAATATGGATGTTAATTAGAAAAGTCATTACCCAAGGCATTATAGCCTAGTGGTATCTTGGTGGTGAGATAAGACTTAAGGGTCATTTGGTCCTGGGTTCGAATCTCACAAAGGGGGTTTTCTCATAATTATGAGTTTCCTCCTGAATTGGTGACTTGGTGGTGGAATATGATCGCGTGGCAACACTGGTGGCACGATGATACTCCAGTGTTCCGTGAGTGATTCCAATTTGTTGGCCGTTCAAAAAAAAAAAAAATTAGAAAAGTCATCAACTTTTCTTTCGAACGGCCGATAATTTATCAATGGAAAAAACTCCCAACAACAGTTACAATGGAAATTTTAAGAATGCAAAATTACACCACTAATTGATCAAACACTCGAATGGGGGCTTCATTGACATTATATAAAAATAAGGGGGTATATTTGCAATAAATGTTAACTTTGAGAAATCATTCAAATAATTTGCCAGCTTCCATTCCCCTAATATTCTTCTATTCTCAAACTCCCATGTCAAGATTCCTTATAAGCGTTTTTCCATGCAATTTCAAATCTTATTGTTATTAAATAATTCAATAAAAATAAATATTTTTTATTTCAATAATAATTAATGTTTTTTCTTCTGAATGTAGCATGATCGGTGAGTTTTCTCTCTTATTATTTTATTTTAAACAAACTTTTACCAAACTAAAACTACTTAATACAAAGAAAATTTACATTTTGTAGCAAAACTCATTTATTTTTTGTTTAAAATGATTTCAACATCATGATGTTACATAATTGCTTTGAAAGGGGTTTTATTTGAAAACAAGTGCTTACCAAAAACATTGCTTGTTACTTTGTTTTCAAGGCACTTAATTTCAAGATTCTTAGCATCCATTCAAAGTTAGTTACTTAACATAAAATACTTGTCTATATCTTGATTGAAATCTACATAGTTACCAACCTTCAACATAATTATCTTCACCCCACTCTAATTAATCGACACATATAAACTAATATTTATAAAGCATGACATGTTGTAATCAGTTCTATAGTAATTTACTACTATTTTATTTGAATTAGCTGTGTACAATTTAAGCTTTTGTAGTACTTAAGATTCGTGTACCATTCATGGACATGATTGAACAACAAAACATACTCTTTTTCTTAGTCATTGCTTGTAACTTGGTCTTCATTTATATTTTGACGACAATATTACAAGCATAATCTAATTCTTCTAGAGAGCACATGCTGAAAATTATAACAAACTATACCAAAAGTAATAAATAAATTAAATAAAATCGTGCGAATTACTTTTTTATATAATAGTTAATTTCTCAACCAAAATTTTCCCTTTATTAACACAAACAAAAAATTTAATTTATTTATTTATCAAAAAATTTCTTTTTAGTTTTTAATATCTACCATGAGACAACACCTTGTTTTTCAGATAGCTTTCTTTTTGCAAATTATATATTTAAACCGGATCTAATATAACCAATGGAAAAATGCGTTCGTTTGTTAGTCAAAATAAAACCAAGTTTACAAATAATATAAAAATTAGCATGTATTGCATGCATTTCCCACTATATTCATCAATATCTTTAGAAATTATTTAAGTCAAGTATCAAATTGAACCTTGTTGAATAAAGAAAAACAATCAAATTTTTACTTGTTTAATATAATTTCTTTTTAATATAAATTTAAAAGTCAAAAAACAATGATTAATATTAGCATAAATCATGGTATGATCCAAAATTTACACTTACTGAACCGTGAAATATGGTGGAATCATCATCATCATCTCTCTAAACCTGACCACCATTGATGATATGATGGTGTTTTGGATCCTACAATTTAATACTCATTAATGCACTATTTTGTTTTCTTATTTTCACCCTCTTTGTTTCTATATCTTCACCACGTGAACACGTAAATCCTTATTATTACCAAGGGCATTTTCGTCTTTTCACACAACCCTACGATTTATTATGGCCCTCTTCCTCTCTCACCCATAAAAATACTACAAAGAGAGCATTGATAGTTTGAAACATATTATTCAAAACATCACTGAATAACATCACATATAGATATATACATATTGTGTATATATACATACGTCGCCGGAGATGGCGGCAGGGTGGGTAAAGTCATTACAATGCAAACAAAGAGCTGTAAACGACGTCGTTGAGAGTCATCACATTCGTCTTCTACCGGCGTCTTCAAGCTGTAGAAAGAGTTTCCAAAGCCTTAAAGACGTCGTGGAGACGAAAAAAGATAAACCCCGGAAGCATAAACCGGATAATATTAATCCCGGGTCAAGAAAACCCGATAATATTATCCGGGTTAGAAGTAATAATGGTTCTTCTAATCTCCGGCGACATTCACGGCCGCCGGAGCCTTGTTTTCCGGCGTTGACTGACCTGCCGGAGGGCCACCCGTCAAGGAATGTGGTGGAGATAATATTCCACACGAGTTGGACACACAAGGTTTTTTTGGGTCGGATAGAGATGGTTTTCAAAGTTCAGAATTCGGGTCGGGTCGTGACCCGGTTTGAGGAGTATAGGGAGTTGGTAAAGTCCGGGTCCGGGTCAAAGGATGGTTCCGGGTCGGGTCGACCCGGGTCCGGGGAGGACCATGCCCGGTGTGTGGCGGATGGGAATGAGGTGATGAGGTTTCAATGCCTGGGGTCCACCGCGGGTAGCGGATATGAGACCGAAGGCGGCGGTGGCGGTTCGTGGTCGTTTCAATGGGGAAAAGGGGCGGCATTATGTACGTTTTCGGGCAGCGGGGTGGCGCATGAGAGGGCGGGTGGTGGTAGAGGGCGGAAGGCAATGCTTGTTTGTCGGGTCATTGCGGGTCGGGTCAAGAAACAGGATGTGTTCGAGTCGGGTTATAGTGGACGGGTCGGGTATGACTCAGTGAGTGGGGAAAATGGTGAGTTGCTTGTATTTGATTCTCGTGCGGTGTTACCTTGTTTTCTTGTCATCTATAAATTGTAAAAATTGGTTTTCTATGATTTTTGTAGAAGTCATAACCCAGTAAATTTTACATTTATGATTTATCACTTTTTGACTTTCATTTTTATATATACATATTTGTTTATAATTTTTTCATCCGAATTATTTTCATATAATTGGGTGTGTTATTCATATACAGATTCAATTATGTAAATAGCTTTTTTGAATTATTTTCTGAAAAAGGTTATATGATTTAGAATAAGTTGTGTGTATAGAGAATAGAACCAAAAACAAGGGTCCCTGTTGTGTTATATACGGAGTAATTTGAAACACAAACCCCAAAAATGAGTCATGGATGGGTTGGTAGTTAGTTGGTACTATCTTTCGGGTGCATTTTTTTTACTTACATGAATTATCCATATAAGATTAAAATTTTGAAATTCAGCTCTACTATTTTAGCCTTTGCTTAAATTTTGGTGAAATGTAAAATATATTTTTATTACATTATGAATTTATAAATAATAAAATGTTTTTGCTAAAGTGATTTCTAAGATTTTAGGATGCATTTTTTTTAGATCCGGTCACATATTTTGGTTTGGTCTTTGATTTTATTCATGTGCCCATGGCAACATTTATGGCAACATTTACAAAACCCTTTAATTTTTTTTGACTATATCAGGCATCAAACTCTTTAAAAAAAAACTAAAAGTATGCAACTTAAAATTTATAACTTTGATCATGGCCCATAGAGTCTATTTTGCTTTCCTGGCATGTGATAGGAATCAAACTATTTAAAAAGAACTAAAAATATGCAAGTTATAGTTTCTAACTTTGATCAAAGGAGTCAATTTTGCTTTATTTGGCATGAGGTAATGTGCTTGATGTTTTTTTACATTTCCTAAAGATAAAAACAATAAATGAATAACAATATTAATAATAATATAACATAAAAAGCCTAAATAACATCCATTTCGCATTCTTCTCTCAACACATGCCACCACCTCACTACTACTAGATTAAAACACCACCTCGCCGGACCATTGTCACACCATTGTTGGACAACCTTGAGAACTCCCCTCAACCGCTACAACCATTCATTCTCTCTATCGTACTAGATCTCTCCTTTGGATTTTTGTGTATCTATATGGATTGTGTGTCTTCATGTATTTGTATGTATGTTTTCTAACCTCAACTTGTGTGTTTTCATGTGTTTGTGTGTATCTTTCAAACCACAACTTGTGTGTTTTCATGTGTTTTGTGTGTATGTTTTTAGACCGCAAAGTGTTTAAGATCTAACTTTGAGTTAGTGTTATTAAGATATGGATTTAAGATGTGTATAAAGGTTTAATGTATTGTGTGTGTTTTTTTAATTGTTGATATAAATCTAAAAACACAGTGAAACTTTTGCTATTTAAGTAAAGTTGGTTTCATGGATAAGTTAGGGACACCATCTCTAACTTACCACTAGGAGATCGCGGAACCATCCAATTATATTCATCTCCATTGGACAATATGTAAAGTTTTATAACACAACTATACTACGGTATCAAATTTCAAACATCAACAATCATACATGAACAAACATAGATAGCAACGAAAAACATGTGACAAAACTCTTATTTCACCCAAACCAAAAAACACCCCCCAAACCCTAGATCTTCACCAAATCAGTGAAGACCTAATAGAAGTCTTGTGAAATCAACTGATTATTAACAATCAGTTGATTCACTATGAAATATAGTAAATACTTACAATAAGACGAAAACGAAGAACAATACAATTGAACGACGAAGATGATGAGTCTTCTGAGAAGAAGACTCTAGAGACAAGAGAGGGAGAGAGAGAAATACAAAAAATAAAACCCTAGAAAAAAATCTGATATAAGAGAGCTTATATAGCTGAACTTCACGAGCCGGGCTCCCAATATGGGCTTCTCATCCTCATGGGCTCTCCAACACATTATATGGGCCTGAAACATAACAAACTCAACACAAACATGTTATCCAGCCCAATCACAATAATAAGTCCAGTAACAACTTTTTAATAAAACATTTTATAAACTCAACATATGTTTAATACTTGAATTATAATGTATACTATATTTTTAACATGCCCCCTTATTTCAAGTATTAAACAAATCTAACATGTTCAACTCTTTGCAAAACATTTTGTGTTGCTCAATACCAAGACCTTTAGTAAAACCATCAGCTATTTGAGACTTAGTTTCAATTTTCTCAGGTTGTATTACACCATGTGAAACCTTTTCTCTCAAAAAATGCAAATCCAACTCAAAATGCTTAATTCTGTCGTGGAAGACAAGGTTAACAACAATAGAAATGGCTGCTTTGCTGTTACAATAAAGTTTCATTGGCAAACTGACATTTACCATTAATTTTGACAAGATATTCTTAAGCCAGATCATTTCACAGACTGCTGAGCACATAGCTCTGTATTCAGCCTTAGTAGATGATCTAGATACAATATTTTGTTTCTTGCTTTTCCAAGAAACCAAAGACTTACCAAGATAAATACAAAATCCAGACACTGATTTCTTGGTTTCAACTTTCAAGGCATTTTGCCCAATCTGAATTAGTGTAACCAGTCAGGCTTAAACTATCACTTTTACTGATCAAAATACCCATTCATGGTGACATTTTCAAGTATCTTAACAATCTAAGAGCAACTTGAAGATGACCTTTTGTGGGTTTACGCATAAACTGACTTAAGTAATGCATAGTATAAGTGATATCAGCCCTTGTTAAAGACAAGTAAATTAATTTTCCAATCAATTTTTGATACCCAATTATATTATCTAATTCCTTATCATTTTTACCGTTTTTTATAGACACAATATAACTTTGTTCAATTGGTGTTCCAACAGGTTTACAACCTAAATAACCAAACTCATCAAGTAATTCAAGACAATACTTCCTTTGTGAAAGACATATACCAGACTGTGTTTTTAACACTTCAGTACCAAGAAAATACTTCAAGACCCCTAAGTCTTTTATAAGAAATTTAGAAATCAAACATAGCTTAACCTTATTTATTTCAGCTTAATTATTCCAGTTAAGAATATATCATCAACATAAACCAACAACACCACAAACACACCTTCCTTAGATAAAATAAACAAGAAATAGTCACAAATACTTTGTACAAAACCTATCTCAATTAATACTTTAGTTAGTTTCTCATTCCACTTTCTAGGGGTTTGCTTTAAGCCATAATGTGATTTAACTAACTTACACACCTTGGTTTCATCCTTAGGATAATAACCCTCAGGAGGTTTCATGTAAACATCCTCAGTTATTGACCCATATAGAAAAGCATTGTTGACATCTAACTGATATAAAGGCCAATTATTGCACACTGCAAGATTAAGAACTTCTCTAACAGTCACCATTTTTGCAATTAGTGAAAATGTTTCACCAAAGTCTATACCCTCTCTTTGGTTATATCCTTTGCCTACAAGTCTAACCTTGTATATCTCTATCTCACCATTCGCTTTATATTTGATTTTAAATACCCATTTGCATCCTATAGGTTTTCTATATTTGGGCAGATCTATTAGAACCCATGTGTTATTCCTGTGTAATGCTTCCATTTCAGCATTCATTGCTTCTATCCACTTAGGATCCTTAGAAGCCCCAGAATAACATGTGGGTTCAACAGTCTTATTCAGACTGGATAACTTGGATAACTTGGAATAGTTAACTACTTTTTCTACCACATATTTGACCTTACCATCAACTACAAAATCACAAAATTTCCTAGGAAATATTGACTCCCTAGTAGACTTTCTAACACTTCCTCCCTCACATAGGTTTGACTCATCATGTGTTGAATCAACATCACTGTTAGCCTCTTCAGGAGGTCTACAACTTGAACTACCTTCATTCTGATATGAATCAGGAATGTTGGCAGTACTAGGAGACATTCCTGGTTGCTTATTAGTATCATCAACATGAGACTCTTTGATTCCCCATTCATCATTGGGAGGTTTGTACCACTTAGTCACATCAGAACTTAGGCTATTTTCAGTTTCATAAAGATCAAAAAAATTAATATAATTTATACTTTCATTTTCAGACAAACCATTTTCACTTAAACTGGTTTTATAAGGAAAAATGTTTTCATAAAACCTAACATCACTTGAATACTCAACTTGTTTTTGTTCCAAATTCCATAATTTGTAAGCCTTTTTAAAATTTGAGTATCCAATCAACACACACTTTTCTGCTTTAGAAGACATTTTATCAGATTCATTTAAAATTGTTACAAAACTTAAACAGCCAAAGTTTTTAATATGACTAAGAGTGGGAGGGGGACCCAAACATGACCTCATAAGGACTCTTACCATTTAGTACAGAAGAAGGAATCCTGTTAATTAGATAAGTAGCAGTTAGAACACATTCAAGCCAAAATCTTAGAGGTAAACCACTTTGAAACAATAAAGCTCTAGTCATGTTCAAAATATGTCTATGTTTCCTTTCAACCAAGCCATTTTGTTGAGGAGTATACACACAAGTGGTTTTGTGTATAATCCCCTTCGACAAACATAACTGACTCATTTGATTGTTAATTAATTCACTACCATTGTCACTTCTAAATACCTTTATTTGTTTTTCAAACTGAGTTTTAATCAATTCATAAAAACACATTATATTTTCAAACACTTCACCTTTTCCTTTCATCATATAACACCAAACAGTCCTAGAGAAGTCATCAACTATGGTTAAAAAAATATTTGTAACCTTCCCTACTAGACATTCTATATGGACCACATACATCAAGATGTATTATGTTACCTACTTCTTTTGTTTTATGATCACTTAATGGAAAAGGATTTTTAACTTGTGTAGACTTGTGACAAATTTCACATGGTTGAGTATTAGAAACATCAATCTTTAAGATATCTTTCAACACAGCTAGCACTTTATCAGATGGATGACCTAATCTACTATGCCATAGATTAGTATCACTAACACTATTTAAACATACATTGTTCACACTCAACTTTATCACCAATAAAATATAATCCATCACTTTGTCTACCAGTCACCAGGATTCTCTTTAATTTGAAATCCTGGAAAAAACATTTGTGTTCATTAAACAAGACAGTCAACTTATTATCCCTAGCAAGTTTATGAACAGATGACAAGTTAACCAATAATCAAGCACATACAGAACATCCTTCAAAACAACATTATTAGCTAGAACAACATCTCCTATTTTTGATACCTTAGCACTAGTGCCATTAGGATGTTTTACTTTAACATCAAATTCAGTGAGATTAATACAATTAATCATGTTATCATCACTATTAGACATGTGCTGGTTTGCACCAGAATCAGTAATCCAACTACAACTGATAACTTGTTTAACAAAGTTGGAACACTTAGAAAAATTTTCTAAATTAAAACAACTTTTAAACTTTGTAAACAAGACATACTAGCAAAACCATTAAAAACATTACCTCCAGAGTTGGAAGTTTGTGGATCACTAGTAGACTTTTCACTGATAAGGTTCATGATCTTTGAAATCTGTTCAAAAGTGAAAGGCAGACCAACAGAAGCAGAAACATTTGACTTATTATTATTCAACCTATTTACCCTACCCTTACTAGATCCCGAATTAGTATTTCTCTTTTTCACACGAGGTGGCTAACCGACCAACTCATAACATCTATCAATAATATGTCCTAACATGTTACAGTGTGTACATTTTAAATTGGGGTTAGGACCTCTATTTAGATTTCTTTTATTATCAAAAGATTGATTTGATTTTGATATAAAAGCAACATTTTGACCTTTTGTAGAACTACTAGATCCCCTATATGACTCTTCTCTTGAAACAATTGCAAAGGCATTTCTCAGAGTAGGTAAAGGTTCTCTAGTTAATAGATTTGTTCTCACTGGTTGGTATACATCATCAAGCCCCATAAGAAATTGCATTAACTTGATTAAAGAATTAAAATCATTAAAATCTTTTGAGACTTGACACACACAAGAAGGTAACTGAACAATAGCATCAAATTGTTTCCATGTAGTATTTAGTTTATGATAATATTTAGTAACTGTACTACCATTCTGCCTAACAGAGTTAGTTTTCTTATACAAATTAAACACAACAGAACCATCCACTTTATCATAGGTTTCTCTCAAATCAGACCCAAATTCAGAAGCCAATTTAGAAAAAACTTGACCTAGATACAACTCTTCACTAACAGAATTTAATAACCAAGGCAACACAACAGAGTTACATCTATCCCATTGTTTACTTAAAACATCATCAGTAGTAGATCTCATACAAGTACCATCAACAAATCCAAATTTATTCTTAGATTGTAATGCTAATTTCATTGAACTGGCCCAGATAGAATAATTTTCAGTACCTTTTAATTTTATAGCAGTTATTGTTAAACTACTTGTGTCACTAGGATGTAAAAACAGAGGATCACTAATATCAAGTTTACTAATCAGGGTTCCAACCAGAAGAGCTCCAGCATTAGGTTCATCTCCTGGTCCACCACCACCACCACCACCAGTGGTAGCCCCACAAGTAGGATGAGGTTCAGCAGTACCACTCATATGAGATAACACATAACAAGAACAGAAATAAGATAAACAAGAAAGAACCAGAACAAAGTTAGCTAACAACTAACTTATGAGACAGAACACAAGACAAAATAACCCAATGAACAACTTATCAAACAACAAAAAAAGAATAAAGCCTAGAAAGCGAAGCTGTGTAGGTGTTCAGATCATGGGTTCATCATTCAAAGGTGCCCATGCAGATCCTTACACAGAAGCTTTTTATTATCTATCTATCTATATGTATGTATATATAGAACCAACATAAAAACAAGTCAAATCAAAACACAAGATACAAGATCAATTGCCGGTCTACCCTAACCCGGCCAAGATGCCTAGACACAAGAAGACAGGGGAAGATACTTACAGAGTACTCTAGCAACAACGAAGCAACAATAATAAAGAACAATAATAGAAAACAGAAAGAACTTACAGGTTGCAAGCTTCCTATCCAAAGAACTCACCATAGAAAGCTCCAACAATAAGCCAACAATAGCTAACCAGACTAGATCAAGATCTGAAATAATCAGATCCAAAAAATACAGAGTAATAGACAAGATCTATAGCAGATCAGATCTACTACTCAAAATACAAAGAACTAGATCTATTTACACAAGATCAGATCCTTCAACAACAATAACAAGGACAAACAAAAACACAAAGATCTATTAAAAATATTTAACAGATATAGACCTCAAGTATCAGATCTATTTATTAGATCCTTGATGAAAGAACAACAGAAGACTTAAAAAACTCACAGAATTAAGAGCCTAGGCTTTGATACCATGTAAAGTTTTATAACACAACTATACTACACTATCAAATTTCAAACATCAACAATCATACATGAACAAAGATAGCGACGAAAAATAGGTGACAAAAAACTTATTTCACCTAAACAAAAAACACCCCCAAACCCTAGATCCTCACTAAATTAGTGAAGACCTAATAGAAGTCTTGTGAAATCAACTGATTATTAATAATCAGTTGATTCACTATGAAATATAGTAAATTCTTACAATAAGACGAAAACGAAGAACATTACAATCGAACGACGAAGGCGACGAGTCTTCTAAGAAGAAGACTCTAGAGACAAGAGAGAGTGAAAAAAATACAAAAAATAAAACCCTAGAAAAAAATCTGATATAAGAGAGCTTATATAGCTAAACTTCACGAGTCGGGCTCCCAATATGGGCTTCTCATACTAATGGGCTCTCCAACACATTATATGGGCTTGAAACATAACAAACTCAACACAAATATGTTATCCAGCCCAATCACAATAATAAGTCCAGTAACAACTTTTTAATAAAACATTTTATAAACTCAACATAAGTTTAATACTTAAATTAGTATACTATATTTTTAACACAATACATTGAAGAAAATCCTCTTGTGAGAATCGAACTCAAGACTAAATGGTCCTTAAACCTTATCTCACCTCCAAGATATCACTAAGCTATAATTGCCATGGGCATATCACCATCTCTAATTAGCATTAAAAAAATTAGATATTGGTGCTAGAGGCAAGCCTTGAACTTGAGACATCTACGTTAAATAAAGATAGTTTTCCCAGCGTTTTGTAAAACTGGACCAGACCGGGTTCCGGGTCAGAGGGTTGCCGCAAAGCAAGCAAACCAGTGTTAGACCGGTGAACCGACCGGTCGGACTGGAAAATCGGCCGGTTGGACCGGAAAAATAGGTGTTGGATTGGAGTTTTAAAGATTTTTTTTTTGTTTTTTGTTGGCTTGCTGACCGGGTCGGAACAATGACCCAATGGGGCGCCCGGTTCGACGTCCGATTTGATTATGAAAACATTGGTTTTTCCAATTCAACTAAAAATATTTTCATACATAAAAAAAAATATAAATTGTAAATATAGAAATTATATATATATAGTTTATAAAAAATTCAGCCTTGAGATGTGTCATTCCCACCCTTTGGGCCGGGCCTGCTCTTTCAAACCTAAGCATCCATTTGTTGATTGCTCTATTCCAACTTCCAAGTAGTACATTTCGTAAGTCGATATTGGTTATGACATCCATAGGCTTCGAAATATTATATGTGATGTTCATGAACTACTTGAGAATAGCTGACTAAAAGCTTGACTCACGCAATACTTAAAACGAATTAATGCTTAAAAATGAGTTATTTAATAAACAAGCATGAGCCCCTACTTCATGTGCGGAACATGACGGGTAATCAAGTCGGCACAAACCTAATATTTATACAAGTTATTATATATACGTAACAAATCTTTACTTTAAAAATAAGTAACTGTTGAAACCAGGTGTCATAATTTCATGAGCCTAATATTGTTTTCTGCTTCTCTTGTTACACTAATTCGTATTCTATTTCCTAATTTGAAATTTTTTCTCATAAGTAATATATTATCTCCAAATATCGTTTTATCATTCCAAAAACTCCATTACTAACTATTTAATATTTCTTTTTATTTAACCTCTGTGATACATGAGTTTTTAACTGAGTATTTATAAACGACTGACCTATGGTGGATAAAGTGGGGCGATGTCCTAGAGCCCGTTTTCACAAGGGATCCAAATTTTTTCATACATATGTCTGTATGAGCATGCTCATGATTTAAAGGGTTTATACTAATTACTAGCACCTTGAGTATCAACGACAAGTTGCACTCTTACACGGTTACACCTCCATAAAGGAGGTCTTGTGTTCATAGCTGATATGTGACCATTCAACTCTTTTTAAGACCATGTGAGGAGGGGGTGGAATTCCACGCCCCCGCTCCATTTGGATTTATTTGATTGGGCCAGCAAAAAGAAGGTTCACAACGCCACTGAAGCAGCGTGAAAAACATAACGCTCAAGCCCAAATTTGCTCAAAAACACCTTCGGTGGCGGTTGTTTTGGTGTTATGAGGACTTTTGGGGACATTTTTTTGCCCATTCCACGACCAAAACCTTTCTCACTACGGGTGGTCTAACTGATATTAAATAAATTAGCATTAAATAATAATTAAATAATCATCTTTGTACCAACTATTAAACTAGCATTAAATACATTTATTTATTTTTTAATGTTCAAACAAACACTAAAGAACACTTCGGCTAGTAGGTGTGGAGACACCCAAAATGGGATGTCTCCTTGCTACATAGGATGCCACCCAAAATCACAATTACATATTAATTTTTATTTTGAATAAGTTTAAAATACAAAGTGTTGTTAACGTATAAAGTGTAACGATAATTTTTATAATATGTGTAATATTGATTTTTTTCATGCGTAATTTTCATTTTCCATTTTCTTCCTACGTAACTTTTATGTGTAATTTTAATTTTCCTTCAAGCGTAATCTTCAGGTGTTATTTTCTTCATGCATGCGTAATCTTTAGTTTTTTTTGGTAATTGCTTTTTTACACTTTGTACATTAGCAACCATTTGTACGTTAAGTTACCCTACTCTTTTTATTTCAATAATCGTTTTTATTTATCCGTAATGCAGTATTCGAAATATATTTCAAATCGATCCGATCAGTCAATTGGTATATATGGATTATAGGAAAATGTTTCACTGTATAAGCTGTATGATTGGTTAATGGTTGAAAAGGGTTAGAAGTCTTTTCTAGTTGGACATTAATAATACTCCGTAATAATCTTATGTTGTTCATGCTGGATCAAATTTAACAATTAGCGAAAGCCCAAGCATCACCACCACCACCAGTTAGTTAAAACAGTTATGGTAGATACCCTTAGATATTCTGTTAGTTATATATGTGTAGTATAAATACCCAAACATATATAACTCTAAACTACCAATCCAATGTTCTAATAGAAATCTATTCTAATATATACAATTCTCTTTTTGATTGTTCCTGCTCCTGCATGCATGGTGTAATTGATCCATAATCTTGTGTCAATTTGTTTCTTTACTTGACACGTATAAGATATCATACGACTTAAACTGACCCGTTTATATATAATAAACGTGTCAAAATTACCACAGACAATCAAAATGTTCACCGGCTACAATGAAGCTGCAATTATGGAATGTACGTACCCATGAAAAAGAACAGTTTTCCTAGGTAAAATTCAATTTTCCTACCCCCTAGACACAGAAAAGTAGGGATATATGTGGGAGGTTTTATAATCAAGAACTTACTACTTAACTGATTTTCATGAGATATATATGCAGCAAATAATAGCTCTCTAATGTACACTTTACGCACAATGAACTATGGCATCATGAAGTTGGCTCAAACTGTGACTCGATTAGTACATATAACGGCGTCCCATGCAATCTTAATCGTTCACGGCCCTACAAAATCCAAATTATGAAAACAACAGTTAGTTTTTCGAACCATGTTATGGTAGATATATAATTCGCGATACATTACAGTATGCTTGTTTGGTACACTACTAGAAAAGTGGCATTTTGCTACAAAATTTTCTTACGGAAAAAAATGCGTCACAAATTTTAACAAAGTTACTACTCATTTGTGACGAAAAAAAATCTACAATTTTTTTAGTAAATTTGTGATACAATATATCTACAAATTCTTAGGAAATTGCGTAGAAAATGTGTCACAAATTTCCTACACCATGTTTTCGTTACAAATGCGTTGAAAATTGTGTTACAAATGTGTAGTAATTGGTTTGCGACAAGGGTTTTTCTAACATCAAAGTTTTGTTGAAAATGCGTCACAAATCTTGCATTTTCTTGATTTGTGACGCATTTTCAACAAACCTTGATGTTAGAAAAACCTTCGTCGCAAACCAATTACTACACATTTGTAACACAATTTTCAACGCATTTGTGACAAAAACATGATGTAGGAAATTTGTGACGCATTTCCTACGCAATTTCTAGGAATTTGTAGATATATTATGTCACAAATTTGCTAGAAAAATTATAAAAATTTTTTCGTCACAAATGAGTAGCAAATTTGTTAAGATTTGTGACACATTTTTTTCCGTAAGAAAATTTTGTAACAAAATGCCACTTTTCTAGTAGTGGTAAAGGTACCTTTAAGTCTGGGACTTCAACCACACAGGCGCATTCGACAACCACAGCACCAGCGCGTTCTGGGAAAACAAGTCAGTTGGTTTCATCAAGATTTGATAATTAGCTCCTCTAAATGTGAATATGAAAATTATTTTGTAAAGGGATACCAAGCAAGTTCATTGCAGCACAAAGGGTGCCACCAGTAGCCACCAAATCATCAACCACAAGAGCGCGCTCTCCTCGTTCAACTGCTCCTACATGCATTTCAAGGCAGTCTGTCCCGTATTCCAATACGTACTTTTCTGATATAACTTCACCTGTGGTTCTAAAAGTTAAAACACCATACATACGCGCGTATTATCAATCTAACAGAAAAAGATGGCGAGAACCAGGCAATTTTTTCGGTTTCCTTAATGGAACAAACTTTGCTCCAATGGCCAGTGCGATTGCAGGACCGAACATAAAACCCCGAGCCTCGATACCTGCCAGTACACAATCAATCAAACATTACAATATATTAAAAGGTGAACGAATATAAATGTTCAGAAACCAAACGCTATTTTGCAAGAAAAAAGTTACTTTTACAACGTAGATAAAGATAAAAAAAGAACCACTTGATCAAAAATAATTGATTATCAGAAAATGACAGATGAATACAATGATTAACCATAAAGAAAGTGTTACCAACTCACCCAAACAATATATTATTAACTTTTACGCCAAAGCCGTTATAACCCAGCGACATCTTGGTGGTGGGATAAGGGACTATAAGGTCCCGGGTTCGAATCTCACAAGAGGGTTTTCTCATAATTATGACTTTCCTCCTGAATTGGTAACTTGGTGGTGGAATATGATCGCGTAATAACACTCGTAACACGATAATACTCCAGTGATCGTGAGTGATTTCAACTGGCCGTTAAAAAAAACGTAAATAATTAAATTTTCTTTTTTCAACGGATAACACTCACCCAACACACCTTGTTTCTATACTAAGATTGTCCGCTGTGGTGCGTGACCGAGCCTGCGCGAACGAGTTTTTGAGCCACGTGGATCGCTGGAACCACAACACCTTCACGTAAACGACTGCGCGAGCAAACAGACGTGAGCCGGATCGCGTGGGCTAGCGAGGAGAAATCAGTTTTATTTTTTTTTTTTTATTTTTGCTATATAGTTTTTAATATAACCAATTTTAAGTACGAGGACCACATAAACACTAGTAATATCTTCTTTAAATGTGACGCATAAAGCAATTACATTACATCTATACCACAGTCTCTATCTAACTTTAATCATACCCTCAAAACACCATGTACAATTGTATTATATGTTGTATTATATGCAGTGGCGTATCTAGAAATTTTTTTTAGGAGTAACGTTCAATTTTTTTTACCGTAGTTGTTTCATATAATCTTGATTTTAAAAAAGCGCGCCTCAGGCGCGAGGCGCACTTAGGCGTGAAGGGCATTGCCTTATGTGACCTGAGGCGTAAAGCGCAGCTGAGGAGCGCTTCGTGGCAAAAATTGGGCTGAGCCGCACGCCTCTTGTACACTACCTTTATTTGTGCAGTAGAATGTTGTACAACAAGTTTTTAAGGTTGTACAACATACAACATGGGGTGGGCTTGTTTAATTGTATTATAATTAGATTAGTTAATTTTTTTTGGATTATTATTAGTTGAGTTCGATTAATATTTTTGCGAGTAACGTAACGTGGTAACGTATAATTTCATTTAGTAGTAACGTTTATTAAATTTTAGTAGCAACGTAAATTTCATTTTAGTAGTAACGTTTTCGAAAAATCGTTAAAAAAATAAAATAAAATTCCACTACGCGTGCGAAGTTGAGAAGCAGCGGCCGCGACCCCTAGCATTGAGCTGGGTCTGCCCTGATTATATGCATCTAAAGAAGCAATGTGTGTGTGTGTGTGAGTGTGTGTGTGTATATATATATATATGTGTGTGTGTGTATAGGTTAGGTTCTTGTACAAATGATATTTTTCGTTCAAAGTGTGAGAAGTCTATGTAGTCATTATGTTTTAAAATTTGGCTATGATGTTTTCGATTCCTTTTGCATTGTAGTATATAGAAAAACAACAAACGTAACAATTTAAAACACAATCAAATGTGTTTTGGAAATTAAATTTAAAATACACTGATTACTTTCTTCGTATGGGGTTTTAGATATTGCATGTCGAGAATACATTAATTAGTGTTTTAAATTAATAAGTTTTGTGTTTTTCTATACAAACTATGCCAAAATAACATAAAACATCATCCCTAAAATTTAAAACACAATGCCTATATAAACTTCTCACACTTTGGAAAAAAAAAAAACCATAACTCAGGAACATAATATCCACAATGCAATGGAACTAAACCAAACACAATTAAAACTTAAAAGGGATTGAAAAATCCATCATTACTAGGAGGGGTCCTACCCAACAACAACAACCGCCATTATCCCACCTAAATTTGGATCTTGAAAGAGATCGAGCACATGCTTTAGTAAGCAAAGCCACTTTTAGCCGCTCATACTCATTCATACCAAGTAATCGCTGACCCCTCCATCCCCACTATCCTTCAACCACTACTACTTAATATTAAATACTCTAAAAACAAAACAAAACAAGATTTCATATTCAACACACACGCTTGTTGTCCTGTACCTAGGTTTTTACCGAATAACTGATCTATTAAGATCGAAACAACAATCTATAGCTTTGAACACAACGTCTTTCGAGCAAGATTTCGATAAGATATTTATGTCCCATGGTCGTTCAACTGTCTTGAATTTTCTACTCAACCACTTCTTATAAAAAAAAAACGAAATATTTGACTCTATATATTTCATAAAAGTCAATGGCATTACTCATTTACAAGGATGATAGTGGGAGTATAGTCAACAAAGTTTGAAACTTTGCAAAAAAGATTTGAGAAATATTGCAATTTTCCTGTCACATTATAACATGTCTAATTAGTGTACACCTTCAAACATTTTATATAAAAAGTATACTACACTTGGACACACTTCTTCACATATATAATAAAAGTTATAATACACTTGTTCACAATGCTTAATCTAATTGTCGCACTTTGCTTCCCTTTAAATTATTAAATTTCTATTTAAAAAATTAAAAGTAAGTGACCCTATTTTAATTTGCAAAATTTAATAGTCAAAATTGGACCCTATCTTTCAATAAGTATATGACGTTCAATGAATATATTTGATAAAACCAAAAGAATTAATTAAACATAAAAAAATAAAAAATACCTGCAACTACAGAAATGTCTTTCTGTTTGTAACGCTCAACGAACAAATCAATTGTGTCTTTAAAGGCTTTTGGATCAAGCAACAGTGTAGTGATGTCAAGAAACAGCATTCCTGTTGTGCACATAATCTATTAATTATTTTATCAATGCAAGTGATATTATGTATGTAATTTAATTATTTTCTAAGCTGAAAAAACACAAACGTGGATATTATACAAGTTTACCTGGTTTGGGGAAGTCGGGGACGACACGTAGGGTGGACTTGATGGCCTTAATACGATCGGCCGAACCGTTGTTTTCGCCAGCTGACATGGTTGAGATAGCGATACTGCGTCGTTTTAGTGTGTGAGTGAGTGAGGGTGAAGTAGCAGTTGAAGGAAATTAAATGGTGGAGTTATCACGGAGGGGAAATTGGGAGGGAAAATGTGGTATTTATAAGAGGAAGTTATGGATACTTTACATCATGAGGTTGAGAGTTGTTGTATTACAAAAGATTGAGGGTTATTTTGAAATTAGTATACCAATGAAAGAAGTGATAGAAATTAGAGAGTTAGAAACGATCCTTGTAGTTTTGGAAGTGGCTTTATACCACTCATTTGGACTTGTTTTGTAAGTAACTAGCTAGTGGGATTTGATCGAGCTTTGATGCGGAAATTTGGTAGGTAACGGTTCAGTTCGTTGCGGTATATGGAAATGATTGCTACAGTAATCGAAGAAAAAAAACACAAATGCTTAAAATGATATCAATATGTGTTTTATATGGCAAGAATATGTTTAAAAATAGTTAAGAAAAAAGTTACAAATGCCTAAAAATGAAAAAAAAAATAAGTAAAATTTAAAATAATAGTGAAGATCCAAAAAACTATTAAAAAAGAAAGATAGAAAAACCGAGATAATAAAGAAACGAAAAAAACAATAACAAAAAGAGCCGAAGAAAAGTAGATGTAAATAAAACAAGGAAACACATTTTAAAAAAGAAAAGAAACAAATAGCATGGCAAGGGGTGGGAGACTCAAGTTCCGGGTGCCTTTAAGTCTTAACACTGGGTTGTGCCTAGTTTTATGTAATTGTGTTATACTCTTTCTCCTTGTATCTTTATCATATAAATGTGACAACTTGATCATTATATATAGAGCCACAAGTTTTCTAATATCAACATTGGTAGAGATTTTTGGAAATTTAATTGGCAAGATATACTTTTGTTCGCTTTCGATCAAACGGTCCTCATATAGCGTCGAATATTGATGCAAGGTTGACCATTAATGAAACTTGGTTACCAATTCCGACAAGAGTGCAATAATTTTTTGCTTTGGATACTAAATAAAAACATAGATTATTATAGAGATGATTAATGTTAATATAGATTTTAATTTTTCACCTTGGGGGTTGGTGGAGTAACGTTAATTTATTAGAGACCCATGACATTAATCACACTTATGGTGGATATATCTTCTGAACGGGCAATATCCTTGTCGTGTCAATCGGGTTAGAGTAGCAAGTATAAGATGTAACCATTGCGACATGTCTTTGTATGGCTTCTTCATGATATTGTGTAGCATTTAGTAAAATTGACTATCAAACCACTAAAATCTTGTGGTACCTTGTCAGACGTTTTTCTATGATTGGTGATATGTCCTTGTGTAATATGTGTGGTTTGTTTATGCCGTCTAGTTCGTCTAGGCCTTGAACTATTGACCACATATTTAACGATTATACAAACACGTCTTGAACTATTGGCCGACTATTTAAGGATCATAGGGACGCATGTTGAATTATTGACCGGCCATTTAAGGATCATACTACATCTACGATATCAATAAGCATAAATTCTTCAATAATATGGACGAACATGATTGCTATAAAAAGCAATTTTGACATTATGCAATTGGTTTAAGTCTAAGTTTGATATTAATAAGATGAAAATTCATCCATTTACGAATATTCCTTAAAGAATTTAAAGAGGATGTAGGAACGTACAATGGGAAAAATGTTTTTTTTTTTTTTTTTTTAACAATGTGATGATGCCAAAAACAACGTAATTGTATTTCCCTTGTTTTATACAAACACCAGACAAATTTTCTTCTAAAAAATCTTTACCGATCTACCTTTAAGATTCGCTAGTGCTAAAATGCATTGACTAAGTGCAAGATGCTTCTATTATACATGATGTTGATAATTGTAATTTATATCTAATCAGCGGAAATTTGACATATATATTTTGATTTCTTAAAATGCGGTTTAGAAAAACAAACTTCGTCATAATATATATAGGAATTATTGTTAGAACTAATAGATATATCCACACTTGTCGTCGGTATCGATTCGGTTTATATGACACTAAGGTGTTCATAATTCGATTTGGATTCGAAAAATTTAAAATTCGACTTAATTCGATTCAATTACCAAGAATTCGATTCGATTATTAAGAATTTGAATTCGATTCAATTCGAATTCGAGTCGAATATGAGTTTATGACTTTAAATTCAATTCTGTGACACCCGGCAAACTCAGGTTAGTAACGTTGACTAAACTAGTAAGTCTACCTTAGCGAGTCATACTTATTTCATACTTAACTAAATCAGTCAGGTCGTTATGATGAGTCTAGGGAGTCATCGGGAGTCGTTACGATGATCCGCGGGATCATCGGGAGTCAGTCCATAACCATAGATACAAGGATTGGTGATTCGTGGAATTACCGGGTTTAGCCCACACACGCAAGTCTCGAGTCCCGGGAATTGGTGAACGGATGTAAATGTGTTAGTTATCATGCATTACGTGTTTATAATCATTACGTGACTTGTTGGTATGTTAATACGTGTTTATATGTGTTAAAATAGTGTTTAACGCGCCGAAAACCCAATCTGGAGGGTTACAGGCGATTAGGAATCAGGGGAGATGCCTAATCGCCTGTCTATAGGTGATTGGGAGGACATGTCAGGCGATTGGGCCCTAATCGCCTGATGTGTCATGCGATTAGGCCCCCAATCGCATGGAGGAGTCTGCTAATCGCCTATACAGCAGAGTTCTGGTCAAAACACCTATAAATAGAACCCTTAACTCCCCAAACACCCTTAGAACAACCCTAACTGATCCCAAGCTACCCACACACCTTGAAACACCTCTGGAACTCATTTTGCTACAAAAATCACCATCTCCAAGCCTACACACCTTTCTTTAACAAAATCCAAGGTGTGTTCTTCATCTCTAACCTTTGTAAAGTTGTTATTTTGGTTCCCCAAAGGTCCAGACCTTGTTTTGCTAAGTTTGTGTCTTTAAAACCCTTTTAAAAGAGTTCTAAAACAAGTCTACACCATGCTACTTGTTATATGTGAAGTTTACATGCATATGTTGGTCTTCTTGGTGTTTATAACATGATTGTTTCCATGAAACGATTGTACTTCGGTTATGTAGAGGTTATTAGGATGATTATCTAAGAGTTTGAGCTATTGTTGTTGTGTTTTGAAGAAAATGTGCATTTTGACCCATTTGGATGTTCTTGAAGATTTAGGATGATTATGGTTTGATTATTGATGCAATGTTGTTAGAAATCACACTAGGAAGGTGTTAAATCAGAGGCTTGATGATTTGCAAGCTTGTAGAGGTTGAAATCTGATTGTTTCCATTTAAGGAAAGATAAGGTTGGTTGGTGAAACCTAGTACTTGCCATTTTAGGAAATAATTGCATAGAACATGGTAGATCAGTAATATATTGGGGGTTTTTGTTTGGAATGGGTTGGTAAATGGTTTAGGTTTGATATTGGGTGTTTTTGCATGTTTCGGATCTGATTTGGAGGGTTAAACGCGCGAAAACTCGTCACACAGCTGCAGCAGGCGATTAGGAATCCTAATCGCCTGATGCAGAGGGCGATTAGGCATGTATAAGGGCGATTAGGACCCTAATCGCTTGATATATAAGGCGATTGGGCCCCTAATCGCCAGTTGACTGAGGCTACTCACATGTTGACTTTCCTAATCGCGTGAACTGCTGTTTTAAGCGTATTTTGGCATCCCGAAGCATGATTTGACTTTTAGGAACATGATAGGAACCCCGGGACATGCCATATGACTTGGTAACACGTGTTCGGACTCAACTGTACGTTAAACATACGTTATGCTAGACTAGGTGAACTCTTGCGCGTGCTAAGTGTTTAACTTCATATGTTGCATGATACTTTGCATTTAGCTAACACATGGAATGTCGGGTCACCAATGGGATGTCGAGTCTTGTCTGGCACGGTCGGTTTATCAGTCAAAGTGTTTTCAAGCGTCTATGGTTATGGTCTGGACATTCGGGGACTAGTTAACCTGCGGGTTATTAGTCCGGATACTTATACATATCTTATGATAGGTCGCCGCTATTTGGGGCTATCATAGCATAATTACTTAACTGTTTTTCAAGTAACGCAACCTAAGGTGAGTGTCACAGCCCCGCTTTTACAGTTTTGCTTTCGGGGGAGAAACATGTTGCGAACTTATTTATTAAAGATCATGTTATACTGTTGTTACTTTACAATTACTATACGGCTTTTTCGGAAAGTCCCAGGGAGAAACCATGAATGTGCGGGAAGCACAACGGGGGAAATGTGGATAGATCTATTGGGCCTCACAAGTCCCACTCGACGGCAGGGCCGGGCGGGTGCATATTGTCCTTAACATTCGGGTTGCCGATGCATCGGCGACCTAGGCAGTCTGGGCAGACAGTAGACGGTGTTTAGTAATGGTTCCCAACCGTAGTAGTAAAAATACTTAACGTCTAGCTAACGTTCTTATAACCTAGTAGTAACGGATATGATCTTTGGAAACTTTTAAAACTTGTTTATAAAAGAAAACCTGTGAACTCACCAGCATTATATGTTGACATCTTTTTGGCATGTTTTCTCAGGTCGCTAAGGTAGCAGTCAATGGAATAGGCGCACGGAGTCATGTACGGCGTCTAATATTTTGAAACGTATAAACAATGTTTGTAAACTTTAATATGTCTTTTGGTTGTAAACAAGAAATGCTTCCGCTGCTGGTTTACGGCTCAAAGCATGATATTTTGGGTTATATATTTATATATGAATGCATGTTTGTTGAATGTTTGTTGTGA
Source organism: Ambrosia x helenae (assembly GCA_030844895.1). Classification (NCBI taxonomy): domain Eukaryota; kingdom Viridiplantae; phylum Streptophyta; class Magnoliopsida; order Asterales; family Asteraceae; genus Ambrosia; species Ambrosia x helenae. The sequence continues at coordinate 26,421 of JAUTDX010000501.1, read as the reverse complement.
TCGTTGACTGAGATCCTGGTGTGTCACGCGCCTCGCGGTAAACCCCGCACGTGGAATTTGAGGGTGTGACAAATTCGATTCGATTCGAAATTCGAATAAAAACTGTACATGTATGTTTTTTTAAATATATATACACACATACACATTGTTATATACACAAATATACACATGGAAAAATAGAGCTTCTAAATTTTGGTCAAACTCTAAGAACTCATAGTCTCTATAATTTTTACAATAACCATATTTTACATATTTACCTTATACATCACAAAACTTTAACAAAACTATACTCTCTACTAATTTTACTATTCCCGTATTTGTCATATTGTTGTTTATAATTTTTTTAGATTGGTATTTTATATGTTAAAAATAATGAGTCTGTATTAGTTTTAAACTAAAAGTAAAATAATTTACTATTTATGGTGACTTTGAACTAAATCGAATAAATTGAATTTTAAGCAAATACTAATCGAATACGAATTCAGGTAAAAAATATTAAAAATTCGAGAAATTTGATTCAAATAATTCGTTATTCGATTCTGTTAGTACATGATGTCCCTAGGCTAGTATATAGGATGTTTGGACGCGTTTCGGGGTGTTTGGAGATGTTTATAAGCGTTTCGGGAGAGATTGGGTGCTGAAGGCGATTACAACTATGTGATAGGCGATTACAGTGTAACCTCTAGTACTGTTCACGCGGTTAGGAGCTATCCACTAGTTGTGTCAGGCGATTAGGCCCTAATCGCCTGATGCTGCATATGGCATAGCTTCGTAATCGCCTGCACAGGTCTGTACGTGTCGGGGAGGTATAAATAGGCCCAATCATAACCCTAATCATCAGTTCTTGCCACACACACTCTCCAAACACCCTCCCTGGTCTAAGATAGTCTGGTTTGATCATTGTAACACTCGTGCTCTGTTTTAATGATAAAACTTTATTCTTTTGACCTGTTTGTGTGTGTTAATTACTCATTTATCATTGTTTCAAGTTTGTTTCTGTTATTAGAACATATTCAAAGGTTTCCACACTTTGAATATAACCCTCGTGATTGTCAGTTGACACGTTCGTCGATCCTACAGATTCATTAAATAGCCATATATGACATTGATCCGATATATGAACCAAAAGAAATATACACAAGAGAAAATCGACTGAAAACTATAGAAAAAAAATTATTTAAGAAACCATGTTAGGTTATCTATAGTTTATTAAACATTCTTGGAAAATGCTATAAAATTGTATTTGTCTAAATAGAAGAAGAACACGGATTTATAAGGGGGGGGGGGGTTTAGGGTTCGTAGATGGTGGAAAAGATGACTCGGTTGGATTGTGTGACCCACACATTCAAAGCCTTTAACGCTCGTTAAGGGCTTGGCGATGGCAACAATGGCGCCCTGCTTTGGCAGAAGTGGGGCGGTGTTGGGGACGCACCCAGGTGATGTAGCTAGGGGTTTTACCCCACTCTCCCAGCCTAAGTGTGCCCTTATTAATCACGTCACCTGCCACATAATATCCCTACAAATCTGTAAAAACCCCAATTTCATATCCAACCCTAAAAATATTCTTACTATTCTTAATTTCCACTCTATCACCTACCTATTATAGAGAATATGTTGGTGCATTTCTGTGTGACAACAGCTTACTAAATAGAATAGCTTAGTAGAAAGTCGTTTGTATAACGTGTATTCGTCTTTATTGTAATTAGCGAACTTGTAGTAGGCGAATAAGCTCACTGGGACGAACATCATGTATTAGTGAAGATGGGCTAGAGGCGAAGATAAGCATCTTCGCCTGATGTCCAAGACATCTTCGCTTGAAGCCCAAGGCCCAAGCCCAGGCGAACTTGTTCCACTATAAATAGAAAATGTTTGTTTAGGGTTCAAGGTTAATCACTGAGTCAGTCTAGAGAGTTTGTAGCCACCTAGTTCTTGTGTGTGTTGTCTTGAATTGATTGCAATACGTTTATAATCAATAGAAGACAATTTTATAGTACTCCATTGTGTTCGTTCTTGATTGTGTTATATTCGGTTATTGCATAAACGTTAAGCAAGGGATTCCGCACCTTGGTTAATCTAATCAATATTGTAATCGATCCATTCCACGGTCCTACAAATACTTAAATAAAACTTTTTTTTACTTTGGGCCAACGTCAACCGAGGAGTAAGCTATTCCTTTTTTAAATTACGTTGGTCGGGAGATGTAAAAAAACTTGTATAGACCACGGAAGTTACTCCATCTCCGACAGTCCTAAGATTTCACATGCCTTGCGTCTGACATCTTACTAATTAAGTGCCTCTTAGGATGTATACACTCCAATGCTAAGGATCTTTAAGGGCATTCAAATGTTTGATCTCCAAAGGCTCAACGGAGATAGTATCAAAAATGAAAAAGTTGTGGGGTTAAAACTAAAAAATAAAGGAAAAAAGTTGTGGGGATCTCTAAGGGCATTCAAATGTTTGATCTGCACCCAATAATCCCAAATGTATAACTTTTGATGTGTTAATAATTATATATAATACAATACAATTTCACATGAGGTGTATAGTGGTTTTTTTAATTGCTAGATTGGGCGGTTGGACCAATAAGCGGATGCCACGTGGCACCATTAACATTTTTTTAATATTTTTAAAGGACGCGTTATTTGCTATATTAAGATGTAATTACAATGTAGGGTTGCAAACGAGCCAAGCAGCCCACGAGCTATTCGAGCTCGGCTCGGTAAAAAGCTCAAAAACGAGACGATCGAGCTTGACCTTAAAACAAAGCGCGTTATTAATCAAGCCTGAGCCGCGAGCGTGGCATGTGAAGCTCGTCAGGCTCGTGGAGCTTTATCAAACCTTAGTGTAGTATTAGTTTTATTAATACTTTATAATATTTACCCCCTCATTTAAGCTTGCTAGTAAACGAGCCTGAGCTGAGCTTCATTTTTTGATCTTCGAGCCTATTATTTATATTATTTTTATTAATATTAACTAATAAATAATCGACGAGTCTAGCTCGAGCAACACGCCAAGCTCATGCTTTGAAAACAAAACTCCAATCGAGCCGAGCTTGAGCTCGGCTCGAGTCGTTTGCACCCCTGTTAAAATGTAACAATCAAGGTGCAGGTGGTCCAGTGGGGATTTCGACTCTTGTAACATTCTGCATTTATCTGTCTCAAGTTCGACTCCTTTCTACAGCAGATAACATTAGCCAATTTTTACGCTTCTCTTTTTTGCCCCCTAAACTTTGGCTACTTTAACATAATAATAATAATAATAATAATAATAATAATAATAATAATAATAATAATAATAATAATAATAATAATAATAACTCTTGTTGTTTGGTTGATTAAGTGTTGAATCACTAAGAGGTCTAATGGTTAATAGGCTCTGAATTATTAAGTGCTAAATGGATCAACTATACATTAAGTCTGAATGGTTCATCTCTTAACCAATTACATTCAGAGTTTTTTTTAGGTTGAAACAAAACAGTCTGAATGTTGAACCATTTAGAGCTGAATGGTTCAGAGCCTTATTAAGAGGCTACTAAACAGACCCTTAACCAAAATGTATTGAAGGTATGTATTAGAGTAAAATAACAATAATTTAATCGCAACTCATCTATACTACATTATAAAGGAGGAGGCATGGGTAAATATATCTAAATTGTCCAAATTTAAGATGGTATACCAAGGGGTTCTTTACAATTTCCTAAATTTTATCACTTTTCTTCCCTAAATGCCCATGGGGTAACTTTATTTCATTAAATTATAAAAAATTCACAAACAAGTTATCATTCATTCTTTTTGTATCTACATTGAATTATTACATCTTCCTATGGGGTAACTTTATTTCATTAAATTATCAAAAATTCACAATCAAGTTATCCTACATTATTTTTGCATCTACCTTTTATGATACACCTTTGTTTATACTCACAACAACTTGAAAAATGCTTAGTTAATAATTATTGTATGTACATGTCTTAGGATCAATTATATGTAAATTAATGAGAAGCACACGGAATTTGTAGGTTACTATACAGAAGTCCGGTTGAGTTCACATCTTCTGTCACTACAATTAACTTGCTTTACTCCTGACCCTATGATTTAAATATGTTAGTATGAGTTGTTTGTTCTAGCACTTGAAACATGACTCCAAATGATTGCAAACAAAGCAAACAAAATGTTAGCGATGTTGATGCTTTTGATTCTTCATCATCTATAAGGTCTCTCAATTTTTAGGTAGTTAAACAGAAAGCAACATAATTTTTTTATCCTTATGACAGTGTAGGGCTAAAACAGTGAAACTACCTACATGCTTTGAGTTTTGAATGTTATATATTTTTTAATTTGATTTATTGACATTGTTATATTTAGAGGTTACATTTACAAGTAGTATTTTACGGTTTTACCGAAATGGGTTCAAAAGGGAATAACTTGCTCAAATTCCTTATAACATATACATATTTTTACCCAAATGTATATTTTTAATACTCCAAAAAGAAATATTATTCATGGCAATATTATGTGTTTGTTTACAATCATATAATCCAACTCCTTTAGCAATGCATTTGAAGTACGCTTTGGTGATCTTCTTTTTGCATTAGCAATATTGTGAGTGAAGAAGGACATGCTATCTCATCGAAAGGCGAAAAGAGACTCAGTTAAAATAATGCAAAATACTTGTGTCTCATGCATATCATGTTCCTACCGCGTATTGTCGACTATGCCGCAACGCACGGGTTACCTACTAGTTAACTTACGGTAAATTGATAAATGTTGTGCAATTTTAGCCATGTCTTTAAATAGTACTAAAGTTATAATGCGTTGATAAAAAAACTAAATACAAAAACAAATACATTATCGGAACTTTAAAATAACAAATAGTTATAAATTAAAGAGATGTGTGAATAAATACTTTTTTAGTAATTTTATTTTTTTAACAACTTGCTTTTGTTATCTTTACATATCAAAATTAACAATGCGGTTAGTTTGTTTTCTCGACGTTCAACATTCAGTTATAAATTTGACCAAAACTTAATTTTATTCATAATATAACACTTTTTATTAAGAGCAAAACAAACTATGTACTTTATTTGTTATCGTATATCACATTTGTGATAGTCTGATGCGAAAATACGTCATCACGTATCTTACTAGACACCCCGTAGCGGAGCGCGGGCGTCTTCCCTAGTTACTATTATATACAAAACACAATAACAGTACTAAAAAGAAAAGTATAATATAATATATTAAATTAATATGTTGTATTATAATATATTACATTACATTAAACAAAAGGAAATACTATAAATTAAACAGTCATAAATTTCGATTCATGTAGAAAAAGTGAACCCAGCTTAAGTATATAATAGGCTTACGCTTGGTGTTTACCAAATTTATACCCTGGCTCGATCCTCTGGATACCCCCAAAAATTTTTTTTGGACGAAAAACTAAAGGAAAGCATAAAAGAGTTATTGAGTTGACTCAACCGGGAAGCTTATTGAGTGTTGTTTGACTCAACCCGAGAAGCTTATTGAGGTAACAAGACGGTGAACCAATAGACTACAAACAAAAATGCATTTCTTTCCCTGGAAATGATATTTAAAATGCACAGAAAATGCTAACCAAAAAAAGCTCCAATCATCAAGTGATACATGGACATGGTTAACCGGAAAAACCAACCAATGGTGAATTAGAACTGCTCACATGTTTAATTTTTATATCATAGAGTATAGAATAAAATGTGAATCTTAATCGTCGAAGAAAATTCGTAATTGTAGAATTGTTTCGTGTATGACAACATGCCCATCTCTATCTTCATTATCATTTTGTTGCTTTCATATCTCAATAAAAAATATTCTGTGGGCTAACTCATGCATACCCTCTTGTCATTTTTTCATTAATTTTCGCAAAATAAATATCTTTTAATTATATCAAATGAAAGTGAAGGCTACAAAGGATCCATGTCCTAACTTCTTGCTCTTTAATTCACAAGTGGTCATGCATATATATATGTAAATGTATTTAAATATCAATTATCATAGAATTTGATTTTTTTTGTCTAGAGACTAATTCAGAGATAGAGATTGCATTTTGAAAAGAAAATATGTAAATATTGTGGTCATGCGCCATGGACAAACAAAAAAGGATCTTGTTTATGTGAAAGGATGGTCAGGGACAAACCAATCAAGTGTTTTGTAAATAATAATGTGTGTAAGGAGTTTTAAAAACTCTACACTAATAAGGAGCATTTATGCTAGGGCTGTTCAAAACGCTCGGCGTTCGGCGATCGCTCGCCGCTCGTTCGGAATTTGCTCGAAAATTGCTCGCTCGATTTTCCGCTCTATTGTATATGAGCCGACCGGCTCGGTTCGGTTTGTAAATGAGCCAAGCACGAGCAAAGGTACGCTAGGCTCGAATAAATTTGTATTTATTTAATAATAAATATACACACAATTTACAGATAAATTTATGGCTTTTATATATAAGATTCTATTGGATTTGACTGAGTATATGCAAACAAAATATAACCAACCCACTTAACATAATAAAAAAAACATTAGATTTAATAGTAAAACAATAAGTCATGAGGTGACAGTCTTGACTTCTTTATGTTAATAGTCGTCCATCGCTAATTGTCGCTTGATATCACACCTACTTCACAATGCAACAACTGTTGTCTGACGTATGCTCAAAACCTCACCATCCTCAATCTAAGCCTCATCCTTGGACACTGGTATCTCAATATTAGTGTTATCATCGGACATTTTGACCTTAGTTGTCACCGACAATGAAAACATCAAAGGAAACATCCCAATTTTATAAATCGTCCATATTATTCTCAGCTCGATTATCGCTCGGCGCTCGCTCGGAAAATTTTCGCTCGGAAAATTTTCGCTCGAAGAATGCTCGTTCGGTTTTCGGCTCGATTATAAACGAGCCGCTCCGCTCGGTTCGGTTTGTAAACGAGCCAAGCACGAGCATAGCTCCGTTCGGATCGGCTCGGCTCGTGAACAGCCCTAATTTATGCACTTTAATTAAATACCGATTTTTTTTTTCATGCTTTAATTTTTAGTTTTGTCCCGTGCGTTTATGAGCTTGATCTACATGTTAAAGTTGATTTTTTTAAAAGCGTATATATTGTATACTAGATAATTACCCGGGAGCATTCGGGCTTGAGAAATTTAATATGACACGTCAATTTTACAAATGAAATACACTAATGCGCTTTACAGTTACATGTAGGAAAAGCTTCAGGTACCACCTAATCTAAAACAATTTATAATTCTAATGTTAACATCTAACCTAAAACAGTGTATAACTCTAATATTAATACCTAACCTAAAACAATGTACAACTTAAATGCTAACACCAAACGTAAAACAATGTATAACTCCAATGTAACTCTAATATTAACACCATCGTAAAGGCTAAAAAAATGAACAACTCTAACATACTAATATTGATACCTAACCTAAAACAATGTAGAACTCTAGTAACTTATTCAACTCTGGTTGAAACTAGAATTCATATTTATTGGTTTGAACATAATTAGTGACTTACTATACATGATTAATTAATTACCTCAACACGTGTTTTTTTCCTGTATGAACAAAAGCTCACAAAAAATAGTCATTTTTCTCCGTTTTTTATATATCACTATGATACTCGTTAGAAAAATAATAAAACGCTCATTAATTTGGTGTAATTTTTTTATTTAAAAAAATCTCGTAGATAAAAGATACTAGCGTTTAAAAATTATAGGAGAAAACATGAGAGAAAAATCCAATTTTGTTTCTAAACTTTTTTTTCCCTAAAATTACTTAATGCACATGGTATCCTACATAGCACTCTCAAGGGGGAGAATGACTATATGAGTGCCATATAAGATTTAGCCCTTTAAAATATATATATAATATATATATATATATATATAATATATATATATATATATTAACATTTGATCAACCTCTTAGGAGTAGTACATAATTTAGACAGGTATCGAATGATATTTACGGTTATGCCATCGTTTAGATATTGGCCTCAAGCCTCTTCTCCTACAGGTCCAGTGTCAAAATCTCATTAGTAGCTACAAGACTCCTCTCCTAACTGTAACAGAGGCAGAGAGATCAACAAGCTAAGAACCATAAATAGAATGAAATTAAACATTGAAATCCTAAAGCAAGTCCAAATACAAACAATCCATGATAAAATCGAAACTTTGGGCTAAAACGTGTATACACCAACAGATTCAACGATCGCCTGGTGGTAGAGGCGGTGCTTGTCAAGGCTTGTAGGTTTGTATTTTTATTTAAGCTATTGTTGGTGTGTATAGTACTAAAGTGAATATTAGCACACTAGGCAGTTTTGTGGTGGTGTGCGGTGTGTGGAGGAGAAGACGAGCGACAAAAAATCGACGGGTGGTGTTTCTAGAAAGATGAGTAGTGTTGAGAGGGATGGAATGAAATTGGGGGCAGCAGATAGGTTCGCTGACTAAACCATCACGGAGAGGTTGCCTTCAGGGAGGAAGGAGATGAGGCGGTGTAGTCGGCCCTTAGAGGATTTTGAGATGTTGGGTTAAGGTGAGAACTTTACGACACTATAGTTCCTGCAAATAGGATAATACTTGGGTAGAGAGACGACTACGTACGTAGCTGTTTGTAACAAAAACTGGAGTGAATGGGGATACTATCAATGATAGCTTTTAGGGTTAGCAAAAAGTGTATTCTCTATTAGGGATGTTCTCCATTATATAGAGCTTGACATATGCCACCATCACCCAAAACCCTAATCGTGATGGGCCGAGGCCCGATTAGGGCTGTCTCCACTACCTGGACTATATTAGTAAAGTAGTTAATAAGGGCGATAATTAAGGAAATCATGGAACGAATACCGCTTTTACCGTCCTGAGCGCTCCGAGGGTCGTCTGTGATTGTAGGAGAGTGGATAACGTTCTGCTGCATGCGCAACAGGGAGATGATTGCGTAGTATCCCTGGTCTACGCAAGCTAGGACTTGGGTTGGGTTTGGTTGATCCAAGTGATGGTTTAGTACCCAATCCCATCAATAGGCTACATAATTAAAACTCCACTGATCACCAACGATTCAATTATTGGTCACCCATAGATCGTGTGAATCACGTAACATATCAATTGGAAAGCTAGGAACATGAGTTCTAGAACCAACAATAATCCAGAACCACCTATGCTAAGAATCCCAAAAGCATGTAATGAACTCTAAGTAAGATAATTGACTAAAGTCCTAATTTCTTCCCCAACCAATCTCCCGCTAAGGATGATAGACTCCTACACTAATTAAGATGCTAGAGTAGTGAGCCACACCTACAAGTTCTCAAAAACTTATCTATGAAGAACAACCAAGGACAATGTTAATGAAGTGCTAAAGTGGATTTGAGTTTCCCTAGAAATCCCGTTTCCCACGGTTATCAGATATGTGACACCCAGTGCCAACGATTTTCTAACTGTAAGCTAACTCTAAGATGATAAATTGAAAGCCTATGAATAACTAGACATGAAAGAATAGGAGAACCTGAGCTATCGAGTGTCCAAAATTATCAACAACGCGTAGAAAAGCCCTAGCAATCTTGAATCAGATCTCTCATCATCAAGAAAGGATGTACACGATGTCTAGCTGATTTGTATTGTTTTGTTAACTTATATTATCTCTAATTTGTTTCCAATAAACGTCTAAGGTGAATCTCTTCATGCCAAGACAATCAAAATCAACAACTCAACAATCAAACGCGGCCAAAACATGCACACAAGATCATAACAACAATATCAGAAAATGATTTTAAGTTAAAGCATAATATAATAAAAATAAAACATCATTCAAGGTTCATCAAAAGCCCAAGTAGCATAAAGATTTTGCCTCTAAACATAATCATCAGATCTAAACAGTAGCAACCATCATAAAACACGTTCATTATTCAAGTTACAATGGATACAAACCAAATAACAATGATGAAGACAAACCCGATGTGCTTTTGTATCCTTTAAAACTTGATCAAATCTTTCAAACTCCAAAACTCTAGCTCCAAGTCACCCCATAAGGTCCATATCTGCCCCTGGAATCATGTGTTCTCATCTAGGACTGGTAAAGTGTTTAAATCGCCATATCCTATTTTTTTCACCGACTAACACCTTTATTCGATTTGTGAAACTCAAAAACAAGGTCCCTCACGTGGCGCAAAGGGACAAAATAGTCGTGTTACATTCTTTATCCACTCGTGTGGCACGAAAAACTCATGTTTTTTTATTTATTTTTCAAAAGTTTTCCTTTGTGCTTGGTTTTTTTTTCTCGCTTTAGGCTCGTTTTTCTCTCCTATCACACATCGGGACCTACAATAAGAAACTTAAATACATATAAACTGAAAATAAACAAAAACCAATATAAAACTTATGTGTGAAATGTGTAGTAAATAAATCGGTCAAGTTTTAAAAATGAAAAAACCTACAAAACCACACACTAACGGCAAGTGTACCGGTCGCAGTGTAGCAGAGCAAGTAAGTCCGGAATATCGAACCGTGGACACAATATGGCGACTCTCGGTACTAAACCTCTGTCGACTCCTAGCCTATTAATTTGGATTTTTGAGAATTAATTTTAAGCTAAATGCAAAATAAAATAAAATCAATTAAAATAAATAACACAGAGACGAAAACAAGAAGCTAAGAACACTAGATCGAACTCAGATAATATGGAAGGCAAACTACCTAGGTCTAGAATCCTACCCGCAGACTCACAACTCTCGGAATCTAATAATGGATTGGCTACCAGGTTTTCTAAAGATACGCCCGACCCAAGAAACCCTTAAAGCATGCTAGATCACCTCCCGGTCTCACTAACATCTCTCAGAAAATCCTAAGGGACGCGTAAATCACTGGCTACTAGTTCGGATCACCTCCCAGTCTCACCTAACTAGGGAATGCTAAGGTACTCGAAAGACTCGCTCACCTCCCGGTCTCGCTAGTCACAACACACCAAAAAAATGTGAAGGAGTAATCTAATTGGCTTGGAAATAATTCGGAATTACAAGAATCTAAAGACACACTAGGCAAGGATCACCTCCCGGTCTCACCTCTACCCGATACCTAAAGATCTAGACAACCCGATACCCTATCACCTCCGGTCTCAAGGAATGGCAGAATACCTAAGTCCTCTAAACTCTCAAATCAAGTTCCTATGGAATTAGACGTCAAAAAACCATAAACTAGTTACAAGCACAAAGCAGACAACCTAACATGCATCTATAACTGAAAGACATTCAACAAGACACATGTGGAACTATCAAAGATAATAAATTAGACTTAAATACGCATACGCATCATAACCAAACACAATTAAATCTTTACCAAAACATAAGCCAATTATATAATTAAACGAATCCGAAAGTCATAAAAATGCTAAGTATTCATCATAACGGCTAGGTAGCCTAAAAAGTTTAGCTATTTTATAACAACGGAACAAGATAAAACAAAGGTTAAAAAATATGCAAAGTCATGGTACTAATATTTATAAACACAGAGTAAATAAATATAAACCTAAAACTTTCAATGATCGAACCCGTAGCTTCAATCCTGAACCTGTGCCTTCCTCCCCTTTCTTTTTTTTCTAGAGCTTTTGACTTTCTTCTGCTTTGGAGGCTGTGATCGTCTTGGCGGCTGTCTAGGTTTTTGTTTTCAAATGGCCGCTATCTGTTCGAGAATAATATCTAACCTTGAGATGTTCCTCCAAATAAAATACGCCGTCCAAAAATCCCTTCTAAAAAATTGTGTTGCTTTATGTTTTTTGGGCTTTCACAACAAGTCTTGTGTACTTGTTTCATCTCTATTTCTTTTCTTTTTTTTTTCTTTATGACCATTAAATTATTATTATATTATATATATTATTTGTAGTCGTCTTTGCTCTGACTCGGGTGTTCTTTGCTCGATCAAATTTTCTCGTTTACGCTCCAACGTCCGTGAACACCTGTTCTTAAGTGTTGGTTGTCTCGATTAAAATTCTTTCATTTTGAGCTCATTCTCTCCAAATACCTATAAAATATATAAATACATAATAAAAACGACACGAAACTAATAAAAATCTAATAAAGCACTAAAATAAATAAAATAGACAAGTACAAGCCTAAAACTACTTAAAACACTAATAAAAAGACTCTAAAATGACTACAAAATACATAGGACAATTAGATGTACTTTGAAACACATTAATGGGATTAGGTCGAGTTGTGTATCGGGAATGTGAGACCATTTAATTAATTGAATATTATGACGTGTGCGGATGTACACATAATTTTGCACTGATTTTAACACACGTTTTGCTTTAATATTTATAAAAATGGTTTCGACCTTAATATTAAAACACACACAATAGGGCAAGTGTACCCTGTCATATATGTAGTAAGTACAGATAAGAACCAAGTATCGATCTATGGACGCGCGCGGAGCAATGGTACTAAAACTCTATCCTCGATTTACCAGTAGGAAAAGATAAGTTGAGTTTGTTTAAACTAGATTAATTCTAACATATGTAAATAACTTAACTACGACTCCAAATAGAAAATATAACTATATAGACTATAATACGCCAATCCTAGCATGTCATCTACATATAATAAGAAATAGAGGCGTGATCAACATTCCCATTTTCCGACAGTTAGTTCCTCTCGGGCATCCTAACATGACAACTATACAGAAAGCTAACACGAATACACACGTTAACCACTTCAAGTTGTTCATTAGTGCGCAGCTGATATGATCTCATGAGAATCTTTTAAAGATAGGTTAGTATCACCTTTCGGGAGTCCTCAACCGCACTAGTTAAGGAAAGCAATATCGAATACACAATACGACCACCTAGACTAGCATAAAGTAGAGCATTTCACAACCTATTCCATTTTACCAACTTTGAACACAAATCTACTAAGATCGCCATTTTCACCAAAATAACTAACAAAGATAATTAACCGTGTCAAAGATTGGTAGCAACACCATTAAGCTTTTAAAACTCTTTTACGTGCCGGTAAACATTCATAATCGTTATTCAAGTGACTTTAACCAAACCAATACCCGCTTACAGTTTCTGGTGTAAACTTTATTAACAAGTTAACTAGTCTACCATCGGACGATTAAACGGACGGTTTCTTCAACAAGTAATCCGCCTAACACATTTGACAATCATCAAAGTCATCCAAACACAACTACAAATCTAATAACAACGAAACAAGTTTGCGCTATGATCATCAAGATTCAAACATGAAAAACGCCAATTCATACAAAACATGATTTCATACAAACGATTGTTTTAACTACTAACTACTACTAATGTTCTTGCCCGTAGGCGTACGATTAACTAAAATAACATCAAAATAGCAAACAAAATCAGATTTGGATCTAAGAAATCTTAAAGGATCAAACCATAAGATTGCTAAAGAGATGGATTGGATGATGAAGGATGGATCGGATGGATTCCCGAGCTTGTTCCACGCCTATGCAGCACTTCGTTAGCCCCGAAAATCGCCAGAAATCGCCCCCAAAGATCCAATGTTTGATCAGTGGGCTGAATGGGCTATTTAAAGCTGAACAGAGCCTTCGCGCGGCCGCGCGAAGATTTGGAGCGGCCGCTCGCTTTTCCCAGGCAAGTGGACGAGTTGCTGTGATGACGTAGGCCTTCTAGAAGGTTGCTGAAAAGATCTGGAGGATCGCGCAGCCGCGCGAAACTTTAAAGCGGCCCGCGCGAAGAGGCTGAAGTTGTCTTTGCGCGCTGAAAACTCCGTTTTTTCGTCTGTTATGCTTCCGGGACATCGTTCAAGACCTGAAATCGCAAAGGATACCCAAATAAGTACCAATTCATGTGTACAAGGTCAAAAACGTCTGAAAATGGGAGTTGAATGGGGACTTTTATATGTGTAAATTAACGTATATCAATATATGTGAACTTAAATGACATACATGATTAGGAGCTTGATTTGTTGGTGGTCGGGTTTAAGTGGAATAGCAGTATCAAAAGTTTTGGTTGATGTATGATTATGTTTGAAATTAATGTACCTAAAGTATATGAAGCCAGATATCCTAGTTGCGATTTATTTGTATACTTTTGTAGGGACAAAAAAATAGATAAGTATGAGGATATTTGATGTGTTGCAAACACATATCTTTATGCTATGTAATTTGTATAGAACTGTGTATAATGAGTCGTTTTTGGACATTTATTGCTTGTATTTACTTGGTTTACATTTTGCAGGTGTTCGTTCGAAAAAAGGAGCCGAAACGAGCAAGAATGACCAAGATACGAGTACAAGAGTGGAACCGGAAGAAGAAAAGAAGAAAAGTTAATATAAAACCACTTATTAGACTTTCAACACCACCGCGTGCTCCTTGAAGATGGGAAATGACTATTTTGGCATTCGCGTGGCACGAAGGCTTGTGATATGGGTTCGAGGTACTCGAAACGATGTTAAGTAGTCAAAACAATTAGGTTTACTTATTTAAACAAATTTCCTGACCCTAGCTCATGATCATCGACTTCCACAAGCCATTAGGTGACCTTAGGGCTGGAGCTTTGAGTTTTGGAGTCCAAGTTCAAGTATTTCAAGAGATTGAAGAGCATCAGTTTAGTTTTATGTGTTTTTGATCTATATTTATCCAGTGCAATCTGAATGCTATTGTTGTTTATTACTTTTATCATCTATTTTGTTTCTTCGAACATGATTAGAGGCTGATTTTCTTAAGTCACCTAGGTTTTAAATAGGGCAGTAAACGAACCAAACGAATATGAACAGGGCCATGTTCGTGTTTGTTTGTTAAGGAAATAACGTGCTCACTAACTGTTCATGAATACTTACCAAACGTGATTTTTTGTTTGTGTTCGTTTGTTAAGGAAATAATGTGTTAATGAACATACCGCCCAAATATTTATTCACATTCGTTTGTTAAGGAAGAGAACGTGTTCGTTTTCATTTGTCTTTTTATGTTAAATTTATGTGTCGGACAAAAGCGAACACTAACAAACACCAATGAATGTAAACGAACATAAACAAGCATTAATGAACAAAGGCGTGCACAAACTAACACATATTTAAATTTTAAATTTATCACGAACATTGTCGCCCTAATATACTAATCCAATTAGCCAATTATACTTGACATCCATATTGTCTCATAAAAACACAAAAGTATCATGTCAAACTTGAAATCCTCGTTTAATCCACCCAAAATAATAGTTAATCAAAATAGTTAAAGTAATATTAATATGTGATACACTAATATATATTAAATAATCCACCACTAGGAAATTTGAAGTACTTAAATTAAAATAAAAAGTTAAAAACCCTAATGAACTATCTAACACTCACAAACATAAACGAACACGCTACGAATGTTCAGGAACATAAATGAACGAACGCGACCATGTTCGTGTTTATTTGTTTAACTAAATGAACAAAATTTCTGGTTTGTGTTCGTACAGTTATTAACGATACGAACACAAACTAACTTCCCGCTGAACATTTCACAAACTATTCGCTGAGAGTTTGCTTGTTTACGGCCCTAGTTTTAATGAACTTGGAATCAAGGTTTTGACTTTTTAAGTTGACTTTTGACTAAATAATGTTTTGAAGTACATAGTTATATCTTGTTGCTGACTACGATTATGTGTGCTTGCTTGGTTGTTGGTAATTGATTTTGATTGTCTTGCCGTGAAGAGAATCCCTTTGACGTTCATTAGAATCAATTTATGTTGTTAATGAAAAGACTTTTGGCCTAGATCTTATCATTATACAAATAATATTGCGTGCATCCTTTACTAATGATGAGATATCTGATTAGGATTGCTAGGTTTGTTATAGGTGTTGTTCGGTAGATTGGGCACTCGATAGCTCAGGGCTTGCCTATTTATTCGCTTCTAGTTGTTCCTAGGTATTTGGTGTATCATATTAGATTTAACTTCACAATTAAAGGATTGTAACGGAGTCGGTTTGCATATCTGATAATTGTGTGATTCGGTATCACTAGGGCGAGCTGTTTCTCTTTAGCACTTCAATCATTGTTCTGATTATTTTTAATAAGTTGATTTTTAGGAACTTGAGATTTAATTCAGGTTAGAAATTAGACAGCTTTATTCATTTGTCGTTCTTAGAGGCCACTGCATGATTCTAGATGATTTATTTACTTGGGTGGTTCTTCATTCCATTTTTATTGTTTTACAGCCTAGTTTCTCTAGTTTTCTAGTTTCATTTTTAGTCTTATTTCATTAATTACTTAAAACCAAAAGTATATTTTAAAACCCAATTTTAAAGTCTTGAGTTTAGTTTAGCTTTCTAATTGTGTCATGTGGGCTCGATATCTAAACTTACTTAGTCTTAACTAAATTAATAGGTGTGTTTGTCTTTCTTGTGGTCTAGTTTAGTTGAGTCTAGAGTATTACTAGAGTGCTTAGATTACTTTGTTTTTATATACCATTTTCAGCACATCAGGTCCTCAACCTGACCGTGTTACGACGAATGTCCCCGTCACCCATTTTGCACCTGCATTTCTCTTTTTCGCGAGATCAGCTAAATTTGAGGTGGGTAACATCCTTCAAGTAATTTTATTTGATGTGTTTTTACGGCATCAGCTGACACCTTCGCCCTTGAGTTGCGTTCCGATAACGATGAAGACTACCTGGAGGTGAATCCA
The DNA here is from genome assembly GCA_030844895.1 of Ambrosia x helenae. Lineage (NCBI taxonomy): Eukaryota > Viridiplantae > Streptophyta > Magnoliopsida > Asterales > Asteraceae > Ambrosia > Ambrosia x helenae. Next base: position 9,734 of record JAUTDX010000501.1, on the reverse strand, counting down.
ACATGGTGATGGTGCCATCAATGTGACCAACAGTGGGGGAATCGACTTTCGACGATTGTGATTCCATCGGAAGAGGTGGTTGTTTTGTGTGTTTGTGAGAGATAAACAGAGAAAGAATGAATAGTTTTTTTGACCGGCGAGAAAGAATGAATAGTTATAACGAAGATGATGAAATGCTTTAAAAGATTTGATGTTGGGTGACCTGCCACGTAGAACCATCCAATAGCCTAGTTGTTGCCGCATAGCTGCATATCTCCAGTCCAATTACCACATGCCACCAAATTGTATGATAGTACTCATTACCATGGGTTTTAAGAGCATTCACAGTAGCTTTTGTATATTTTCTTCATAATTACTCTAAAAACACTACTTTTTCTCACTTCTTTTAATTAAATAATATTTACTCTATACTTTTATCATTACATTTTCTCTCTCCTCCACTCACAACCACTTTAAAAAATATTAAAAAATTATAGAGGATGAACAGTTCCATATCAAATATAGAGATGAACAGTAACTTCTCTATATCCTTTACTCACAACTATTTACTACCCACATATCAAAATATGGAGGTTTCTCTCACATAAATATGCATAACCTAGTGTGAATGCTCTAATAGTAGGGTATTTATAGTGTTTTTACTTTTTAGGGTGTTTTTTTCACTTTCAATTTTATAATTATATTTACATACACTACTTTCATCTTTTTGTATAATTTAAATGTAATTATTTTTTATTATATTTTGTTTTTCTCTTAAAACTAACAAGATGCGATGATTTATAACATTGTGAGTATGTAGCTGGGTCACGTCTATTTTTATCAACGTCTTGTTGTATTTTATTTTATTTTTTTTAAACGAGTTAGTGAATAATGAAATACAAGTAATCAAAAGGAAGTACATGCTATCAAAGCTAACTCACATTTATTTTTTAATAAAATGGCGTCGTTTAGCTTTTTTGTTATTCTAATAATATAATGTAAAAAAAAAAAATTACGTATATACCATTACGACATACTTACTTTTATCTACGTTCAGATAAGAGTTATCGATGAGTCAAATAAAACTGACTTTTTTCTTTACCATGACGAACCAAACATATATCATTTAAATAACATCTCTAGTTGTACCAGTATTCGTTTTACGTTGTTATATACTCTCTCCGTCCCAATTTAAATGTCCTTATTTCTTTTTTTGTTTGTCCAAATTAAATGTCTCTTTCCAAAAATAGAAATGTAATTTTCAGTTTTGCCCATAAAAGACAAAACACAATCACCACTTTTGAGGATACTATTGTCATTTTACCACATACAAACAAAATATTTCTTAAAAAGTGTGTTTTTAGACATGGGACATTTAAATTGGGACGGAGGGAGTACGTTATAGAGTAGTGTTTTTTGCATTGTAAGCAATAGTGAGTGCCGGTACCATGTCAATTCTGACTGCACATCGGTACGTGTATCAGTATTACCGTAAACGGTACCTGATATTTGTTTTTCTGATTTTGATCATTGTAAAAACATATTCTTTTTGGCATATCACAACTTTAGTTTTTAAGTTATTTTGTTTCGGCTACTATACTGATCTTAGACTCTCCGTTGTGGACGCGGAGCGAGCAGCACGACGCGAACAAGGTTTCAGCGCCCATGCTCACCCCTAGACACAATAGCCCCACGCAAACAGTCCTGGCGCGAGCACAAGCGACGGTGGTCGCGTGGGTTAACGGGAAAAAGTGACATTGGTCGCGCCGTTTGCTCACCCTCAGCCACAACGGGGTCAAGTGACCGGATCACTTGATAGTCACGTTAATGGCTCGCGCCCATTCGCTCACGCTTCCACAACGGACGGCCTTATAATACGCCATACTGATTATCCGTCAAACTGCCATAATGAGCGGAAGACTTTCATTGGTTGATATACAAGTATTAACTCAATGATGTACAACTAGTAGAATAATAAATTAATAATGCATTGCGCATTGACTTTAGATTTTATTAATACACAGCCCACCATATTTCATCGACGCGCAATCAATATGTCCTTGATGTACAACTAATATCACATTGATGTACTACCAAAACTAATTGATATACAAAGAGGAGATTGGGGAAGAGAATTTGGTGGTTGAGGAGGTCAACGAAGTGGTAGATCATACGGTTAATATGGAGATGGAGGTGGTGGATGTTATATCCACTCAAGAAGTTCCAGAGGTTGAGCCAGTGGGTAATGATGAAGTAACAAGGATTCTGAGGTGGATAATGGGGGTAGGGCTTCGATAGATAAAGAGGATCATAAAAGAAAGGGAAAGGTTACAGGAAAAAAAGCAAGGAAGAAGCTTTCCTGTTCACCGGTGGGACATGAAAGGCCGAAAAAGAGACAAAGGGAAGGGGAAGATTTATTCGACTTGGATAGGTTTATTAACTGTGTAAGTTCAGGTCCGGTTTTATGAGAGTGTGGAGGCTTCTTCAAGCTCCAGAGGGCCGAGTGATGTTAATAAAAAGGTGGATTTGGAGGAGGGCAGGTTGAGTGTTACTGCTGTGGTTATGGAGGCGGAAAAGAGTGAAGGCGACCTGTCCAGAGAGGTGATGGAAACTATGGCTTTTGGTAAGAAGCTTGGGGTTGAAAATATTGAGTTGTTCGAGAATCCGATTGGTGATTTGGTGAGGGATGAAGGTTTTCAAGTGGTTGATCAATGAATGTCTTATCTTTAAACATAAGGGGTATGGGTTCCGAGTCCAAAGCTGATTGGGTTCGGGAATTACGTAGAGAGAACGAAGTGGGTTTGATTATGTTACAAGAGTCTCAACTGGTTTCCTTGGATGGTATTGACGTTGGCAAATTCTGGGGTAACGATGAATTTCAAATAGAGTGGGTGCCGTCTTCGGGTCGTTCAGGTGGCTTAGTCACTTTGTGGAATCCGAAGGTGTTATCGAGTGTTTCGGTTGTGAAGCGTGAGAACTTTTTGATAGTGTCCGGTGAGTTGAAGGATGATGGTCTGCTGGTGTCTTGTGTGAATGTCTATGTTCCGAAAAGCTGGTTGACAAGAGACGGATTTGGAACGAGTTAAGGGCTGCAGTGGATACGGCGGGTGGTATGTGGATTATAGGTGGAGACTTTAATTGTGTTCGAAACCGGGATGAAAGAAAAAATTCAAAGTTTAAGGCTGCAGCGTCGTCAGAGTTCAATGAGTTCATAGACGATTTGGCGCTTCGCGAGTTTATTCTGCGTAAACGTAAGTTCACTTTTGTGCAGGTAACAAATTGAGCCGTATTGATCGTATATTTGTTTCGGCTAGTGTTTGTGATCGTTGGCCTAATGCGGAGTACAGAGCTTTAGCTAGACTACACTCCGATCATAGTCCGTTAATTTTGAAATTGGTCTCTAAAAATCGGCGCAAAACCTTTAGATTTTTTAACTCCTGGTTGAGTAAGGAAGGGTTTGATGAGGTTGTGGGGAAGGCTTTAGAGTTCGAGCAGAATGTGGAATTGAAGCCGGATGTTTTGCTCCTAGAAAAGCTTAAAAAGGGTCAAACTTGCAATTATAGAATGGGTCAAAGATGTTAACAAAAAAGAAGCAGAGGAGATGGTGGGGATTAAAAGGGAGCTAGAGGTGTTGGAGGTTGCCATGGAGAGTAGGGAATTGTCTGAAGAAGAGCATTGGGTTTTCGAAGAGGGTCACAAGCGTGTAAAAGCTATGGAGTTTTTGAAAAGGAAGGATTTGAAACAAAAATCTCGGGTTAAATGGGCCAAGGAAGGTGATGAGAACTCGGCTTTCTTTCACGGCTTCATCAATAGTCGTAAAGTTAGCAACGGGTTTCCGGGTTTGATGATAAACGGGGTATGGGAAGCACGTCCTAATATGGTTAAAAAAGAGGTGATGGTTTTCTTTCGAAACAAGTTTAAAGAGGAGATGGTGGTTCGTCCATTTTTAAGATGCTACGATTTGAAATACCTTTCTTCTTCAGAGCGAAGTGGGTTAGTGGGGAGATTTTCTGAAGCTGAGATTAAGGAGGCGGTCTTCAGTTGCGGCAGCGACAAAGCCCCCGGGCCGGGGGGTTTTAATTTTCGTTTTATTAAAAAGTTTTGGCCTTTTTTGGTGGATGATTTTACTAGTATTTTTGACGAGTTTATTCATCGGGTATTATTAGTAGGGGTGTTGGATCGTCATTCATAACCTTAATTCCTAAGGTAAACGATCCGGTATCCTTGGGAGAATATAGACCGATTAATTTGATTGGGATTGTGAGCAAAGTTATCTCTAAAGGGTTGGCTAATAGAATGAAGAAAGTGATGAACTCCAGTATTCACGAGACCCAGTCTGCGTTTGTTGCGGGTAGATATATACTGGATGGGCCGCTAATTGTTAGTGAGGTATTGGCTTGGGTAGACATAGTGGTAAACGCCTATTTTATTTTAAGATTGATTTCGAAAAGGCGTATGATAACGTGAACTGGGGGTTCTTGCTTATGGTTATGCGTCAGATGATGTTCCCGGATTCATGGTGTGATTGGATTTCAGGGGTGCTTTCTTCGGCTAGATCGTCTGTTTTAGTCAATGGCGCCCCTACTTTTGAGTTCTTGTGGTAAAGGTATAAGGCAAGGTGATCCGATCTCTCCTTTTCTTTTTCTTATTGCCATGGAAGCGCTCGCTGGTATGGTTAAAAAAGCCTGTGTGCGGATGGGGATTTTAAGGGGTTCAACTTCCTAATGACGGGCCATGTATTTCACACTTATTGTATGCGGACGATGCCATGATTATGGGGAGTGGTCGGATTCTAATTTCAAGGCGCTTAAAAGAATTTTGAGGATTTTCCATTTGTGTTCGGGTCTTAAAATCAATATCAAAAAGTCGACTCTTTTTGGTATTGGGCTCAATGGAGAGGATACGGCGGTCTGTGCTGAAGCCATGGGTTGTAGTCCAGGTGTAGTGCCTTTCAAGTAGTTGGGGATTCAGGTTGGCGCTAATATGGGGAGAATTAATAATTGGGAGCCGATCGTGGAGGTGTTTCATAAAAGACTTTCTAAGTGGAAGTCTAGGATGATTTCTATGGGGGGTAGGGTGGTCCTAATTAAATCGGTGCTGGAGAGTCTTCCCACTTTTTATTTTTCTCTATTCAAAGCTCCGGTAGCGGTCGTGAATAAGCTTGAGAAGTTGGTGAGAAAGTTTTTATGGGGGGTAATGAGGAACTTCATAAGGTTCATTGGGTTGGGTGGGAGGTGGTTACTCGTCCTAAAAAAGTTTGGTGGTTTAGGCCTTACTAAGTTGGACGTTAGTAATAACGCTCTTTTATTAAAGTGGATTTGGAGGTATAGAACGGAGGGGTCGGCCTTGTGGAAGCAAGTGATAGATGCTATTCATGGGTCGAGAAGAAGATGGTGTTCGGTCCCGAGTAACAATCTAGTCCGTGGGGTTTTGGGGAAAAATTGTGGCAAGCGGAGATCGTCTTATCATTAATGGTTCTTCGTTCAACAGCTTGCTTCAAGGTCGGGTTGGAAATGGAAAGGAGATAAAATTCTGGATCGATCCGTGGTTGAATGGGGTCCCCTTAAAGACGTTATTTCCGGCCTTATTTCGTCTTGAAAAACATAAGCGGTGTGTTGTTGCGGATAGAGTTAATTTTGATGGTAGATCGGGAATTATGGTTTGGGAGTGGAAGCGATATCCAGATACGGGTCAAGAGACTGCAGAACTGATTGAGTGCTCTCGGATGGCGGCGGCTACGGTTCTCACTGCTGGTCCGGATTCCTGGAGCTGGAATTGCTACGTCGGCAAGCAGATTTCGGTTCAGGATACAAAGGTCTGGGGGTTAACGACGAGCATCGGGATCAGCTAGCTCAGTTGCGCATGGATTAAATGGATCCCTGCTAAGTGTAATTTGTCTCTTTGGAGAGCAGGGATGAATCGGATTCCGACTGTTGAGGCGTTGCGTCGCAGAAATTATTTATGTGGATGGGCTGCAGGGTGCGCTTTATGTGATGGGCCGGCTGAAACGATTGATCACATTGCTGCGGAATGTTTATTTTCTAATGGAGTGTGGAGCGGGATAGCTTGTTGGTGCAACATTTCGCCAATCTTTTTATTCTCGGTTCAAGATATTATGCTATTGCGGATACTTCCGCTCTTTCGCAGCCAAAGAGGAGATTCTTAGTGGTATTCTGGTGATTACGTTATGGCGGGTTTGGAAGGCTAGAAACGACAAAATTTTTCAAGAAGGAGAAGGTGTCTATTACTCAAATTATAGCGGATGTAAAGGCGCTTAGTTTCCTTTGGTATAATAGTCGTTGTAAGGGTAACGAAGTTAAATGGGAGGGTTGGCGTTCTTTTTCTTTTGATGTGATGTAATTGTGTGTTTTTGTGGCTATCTCTGCCTTGGAGATAGGCCGGTGTTTTTAATGAAATTTGCCTTCCCCAAAAAAAAAACTCTAAACTTTTACATAGTATTCAACTTGAAATTTTTATGTGTTATGAGAATTAGTGACGCATGACAATATGTAATTTTGGGTTCAATGCGTTTTACACTTATGAAACTCATTTTTTTATGTAAGAAAGAAATTATAAATGCTTGGATCATCTTTTTAGTGACACACTTTGTGGGGTTCTCAACTTTAGATATGTTATATCAACATGAGAATTGTAAATGGTGTAACTCACATAAATCGCATAAAGTAATGTTATATATAAAACATTTAGTAAAGATAACATTGCTATTAAAACCAATAAATCTTTTTGCAACTTGTGTTGTTTATAGTTCATTGATAAAGTTGTTATAAAAATACTTAATTCTAAAAACAATCTCTTAAATTATCATTAATAATCCATTCATGCATCCCCCTTGGTCAGTACACACTTCCTCCAAGTGATTGTTTTAAATGATTTCTGCACAAGAAATGCTTTTGATTATGTTAGCAATGATTATATTGCTTAATACTATCCCAATTTTGTTAATGGAGTAATGCATTGTATATAACAAAAATGAATGGACCCCATTCATAAAATTTGTTACGTAGAAAATACATAGAGATGGATGAATATTTTTCAATTTCTTATGTTGGGTCCTACCACATACCCCAAACTTATTATGGCTTGGAAAAGTGGATAAAATACAATATATTATATTTTTTAACAGAAAAAGATTAATGGCACTGATTGACTGATTGAATTTGTAAAATTTTCTTTATAATATATACATCAAATTTTCTCATGCTACTAAACTGTGTGATCCTTTTTTCTAATAAAAGTGGGTATACCTTTCACTACAATATATTTTAACTAGCTTTTATCCCGGGAGCATCCGGGGTTTGAAAAATATAACCATTCTATAATACTAATACTAATAGTAATAATTATTACTCTTGTTATTAGATAAATAAAAAAATAACTTTGCTATAAAGTGACACCATGTGTTGCAGTATTGTGCGATTCTTTGTGTTTTTTTTTCCTGTATGAACGAAACCCCATAAAAAATAGTCGTTTTTTTTCTCCGTTTTTTTATATAGCACTATGGTACTGTTTGGAAAGATAATAAAACGCTCGTTAATTTGGTTTGTAATTTTTTTTTCTTTAAAAACTCTCATATATATAAGATATTAACGTTTAAAAATTTATGGGAGGAAACATAAAAGAGAAAATTTAAATTTGTTTTTAAATTATTTTTTCCTAAAATACTCAATTTAATTTTAGTAGATTAGGTTTTATATTATTATTTGTTTTTTTTAATTTGCCACATGGTATATTTGTTTTAATAATAAATTTAATTACTATCACCTCAAGGTGCCACATGTCACATTCAATGGGGGTTGAGGCCTCCATTGAATGCCATCTCATACATAAACAAACTCAATTCTTTTATTATAAGTTATAGATTAATTGCAGGATTTGGTTTAAACGAGAACTTTTGGTTCAAATTGAGAACTCAGAAATCAATTCTGGATCACACATTTCTAAGGCAACAATTTTTTTTGCTTAATCACAGGTTTTTTTTTACAAGAATATATTTTTTTTTAGTTTTTATTTTTTTATTTTTTATTTTCATTTATACTTATGTGTATATATGTACTCTAAAACTAAAAAACTAGTGCTCTACATATATGTACATACGTGTGCAAATATTTTGAAATGATTTCCACGTACATGTATAGAAAAAAAGATTGTGGGTAAGATGATGTTATTTAATGTACATACGTGTCTATACGTGTTAAAGATTAAAAAATGAGTATCATATATATATATATATATATATATATATATATATATATATATATATATTTATATATATGTTTGACACTATACACATATGTATAAATGAAACAAAATAAAAAAATTTATTCTTGCATATAAAGCTGCGATTTAGCAAAAAAAAAAATTGTCTTAAAGAATTGTGACTTCCAGAATGGTTCCTCAGTTCTCAAATAGGGGTTGGTTCTCTTAAGATCCCTACCCTATCTATACATATATAGGTATGTACAGGAGAAGATTAACTTGAGAACACATATTTTGTACGAACCACAAGAACACATAATAAAACCATCAAATTCAAAAAAAATTACACTTATGATTTTTAATAAATACAATCAGAAAAAACATAATTTACACGTAAAATTTTAAACGTATACGAAAATAAGTTATTTTTACATATGTGTAAATTTACCATTTATACATGTGTAAACTGTTTCATTTACACATGTGTTTTAAAGTTTTGTTTTTTGTGTTTTTGCAAGAAAAGATGAATTATTGGGAAAGAAAATTATTTTTTTAATGTTGTATTTTAATTATAATGAGGTTTTGTATTAAAAAAAAATGATTTTGATTGTTTTTTTCATTTGTTTTCACGGTTCTCACGATATTCAGTGTTCTCAAAATAACTCCTCCATGTATGTATGTATATAATATATATATATATATTTAAATTAAGGCATGTAATTACACATTTTTAAGCTTAAAAAACAAAAACAAAATAGTGTTGAAGGAATTTTTAGCTCCTTTTTAATTTGTTCTTCACTTCCCATTTCCAAAACCAAGATAGAAGCCTTAACGTAGCATGGTTAAACCCGGGTTTCCAAACAAGGATTGAAAGGTGACTTTGAGTAATTGTTTAATGTTTGAGTTTCATCAAGAAATGGTGTAAGACCCATATGTTTTAAATGGCTGATAACTATTTTGATTATAAATAAACATTCCATTAAACCAGACCTATGGTTAAAATCACATCTACTTGTGGATTCATAGAAAACATGGTTTCATACTTACTACAAAGACACATCGTAGTTTCTAAGTTCTTTGTTTTACAAAATACAAAAGTCTTAATCCAAACATGTTTACTAAAGAGTTTAAGCGGAAGCGTCTTGGTTTGAGCGGCGTTCGGTTCCCTTTATGCAAGCATGATGATCATCATCCATCATCCGAAGTGTACCTGCATCACGTAATAGTAACCAATAGAGGACCCGAATGAGTCTTGATATCTATAACATTAACCGCGCAACAACAATAAAACAATTGGGAAAACCACCGCCGTAAGCTACAGCTTACGGCCCTTGATTTTGCTGCCAAGCTTTGCCGTAAGCTACGGTCTACATCTTCTGACCTTTTTGGGCTCGGGAGCCGTAGCTTACGGCTTGTAGCCATAGACTACGGTCAATAGTTGCCGTAAGGCCTCCTTTCAACCCCACATACCCAACTAATGTTGCCATAAAGCCATGCACTTACTTTACTTAATATGCAGCCTAAAGGGTCTATTTCGG